>JAKSZP010001468.1:0-167412 GCA_022478985.1 Massospora cicadina | reverse complement strand
AAATTTAAAACCCTTTATCTAAATCTAACTCTAAATTAACTTGAATTGATATAGTAAAAAATAACAAATCATACAGATATTCAAATACATTTGGTATAAATTTTTACTAGTTGTTGACAAAACAAGTTACCCTCCATAACTTTCGTTGTATTATCAAGCTAGCAAAATTGCCTGTGCTTAGTTACAGTATTATTGTTGAGGTTCGAGGAAATCTCGACTCAAGCCACCATCTGTTAATTCCAAGGATGAAGTAAACCACCAACTACTTGGCTTAAACTGTTTAGCCTACAATTTCAAGTGATTAATTTAGATTTTATATATGAACTATATAATAGATAGATAACCACCAACCACTATCAACCACTCAATAAGGCCAAATTAAGCCATCCATTCAAAGTATTTTTTTAGTTTAGTTTAAATTTTATATTATAACTAAGAATATGGACCTCTACCACTGCCCCCCCGAGTTCGATCCAGGTAGATGAACTTTGGGTAGGGGACGATTATGACTGTGTTGGTTTTGTACACCAATGCCCCGAACCGAGATAGCGAATAGCAAGGCGGTCCATAGAGTTCCTGGCCTATTAGAAACGCCGCGCATGGAAGTTTTCCGGGTTTATCTTCCTTTCCCATTAATTCGATTTCCCTTTAATCGGTGCGGTATCGTCCCCAGGTCGGCCCACCTCGAATAAAAATTTAGATGGGGATCCCGATCTGATTTGATATCGACGAGTTCGAACTAGATTAGAGCGACTTTAACTCTTAGTGCCGAGCGAAAAACGGATGCCTATGCGAAGATAACCGGACGAATTTGACGAATTTAACCTTTTTGTGCCGGACGACGATATATCGTCGTCCGGCACTAAAAAGGTTAAATTAAAGCTTATGGTTGGCCTGCAGAAAGAAGATTGATGTAGCCATGATAATCAGTATACCAGTGCTTTTGCGAATCATCTAGGGACTAATTTCGAAAAGTATCGAAATAAAGATTTGCTCGGCTTTGATTTGATGAGCTTGAGAGGTAAAAATTGGTTTGATGACGTCATTAGAGATCGTTTGTTGGGTTAGCCAATCAACTTACGGTATGAGATGGCATCCTTTGGATGAGTCATAATTTTTATCGAAAGCTGAAGGGGATGAATCAATAATATACTCCAAACGCCGCGTTTCCCATCTCACTTTGTAACTTGGTCCACTCATTGGTAAGTAGGCGCAAATTCGGGTGCATTAAGTTTGTTGCTGGATGCTATGATTAAAGCTTTACCCTTGAACTTTGTTATTTTCTAACTCAGCTGCTTATCTTCGAATTTTGTTAGGTGACCACGTTCTAAATTGCGCATTTCCGTAATCAAAATGTTCCATACTTTAAAGGTTGCCCGGGCTGCCGCCAAATCGGGCTCTCCAAGCATGTTGAAAGCGTTGAATCGCGCCTACGCCTCCGTCTCACCCTCCAATTCCATCCTAGCTCTTGCCTCGGGTGCCTCCTTCAGGTAGTTAAGGTTTCCTTACCGATTTGATATTTTTGCTTGCATTTTCGACAACTTTCTTATTTTTATAGGGCAGCTGCCCCCAAATTCTGTGCCCACAATCCTGTCCGCCTTTACGGTACAATGGTTGTAAAGTTCGTTACTGAAGCTCGCCTTAAGCTGATAAGGTGGTCGTTGTTCCTCAGATCGCCGACTCCATCAACGAGGGAACTTTGAAAGGGTGGACCAAACGTAATTCTCTAGAACATACATTAAATTATTTAGAGGTGGGAGATTTTGTTGAGCAGGATGAAGAGGTTGCCACCATCGAGACTGACAAGGTGGACGTCCCCGTCAACGCTCCTGCTTCCGGGACCATCGTTGAGCATTTTGCCAAGGAGGAGGATACCGTCTCTGTAGGGCAAAATCTCTTCAGATTGGAACTCGGAAATAAGCCCGAAGGCTCAACCGAAGGTACAAGTCTGCACCAAAATTGGTTAATGGGTAGAATCTGCGCCCAAGAAAGAAAAGGAACCTGAACCTAAACAAGAGGTTGCTCAAGGGAGCAAGCCGAAAGAAGCACCCAAGGAAACACCTGACCAGCAGAGGTTTGAGAGTAAACCAGCTGCTCCCAATCCACCCGCCCAGAAAGGTGGGGCTAATGATGCTATTGGATCTTATTATACAACCTTAGAGCCTAAACCAGCCGCCAGTGCCCCTGCCCAGCCTTCCCCCCAGCCCTCAGGTTCACCTCACGAGCAGTTTGGCAACCGCACGGAGAGCAGGGTAAGGTTGAATGGCCTCCCAAATCTCAATCGCAATCAGGTCAAAATGAACCGTATGCGACTCCGAATCGCCCAGCGTCTCAAGGAAGCCCAAAACACGGCAGCCTCGCTGACAACGTTCAACGAGGTTGATATGACGTAAGCTATAGCCTTTTGATTTTGTCAACGGGTTAGAAATTTGCTTGAGCTCCGTAAGACCTACAAGGATCAGTTTGAGAAGAAACATGGGGTTAAGCTGGGCTTTATGTCGGCCTTCTGCCGAGCCAGCGCCATTGCCCTCCAGGAGATCCCCGCGATTAATGCCTCCATCGAAGGCCCCGATGGCGGGGATACCATCGTGTACAGGGACTACGTTGACATCAGCGTGGCCGTTACCACCCCCTTGGGGGTGGTGACGCCGGTGGTCCGTAACGTCCACGCCATGTCGTTCTTGGACATTGAGCGCACCATCTCCCAGCTCAGCGCCAAGGTTGGCCCTTAATCTAAACGTTTCTTACCCATCAGGCTAGGGATAACAAGGTCACTATCGAAGATCTGACTGGCGGAACTTTCACCATTTCCAACGGTGGTGTGTTTGGCTCCCTCATGGGGACCCCCATCATCAACATGCCCCAAACCGCTATCCTGGGCATGCATGCCACGAAGGAGCGCCCTGTGGCGGTCAACGGCAAGGTTGAAATCCGGCCCATGATGTACCTCGCCCTGACCTATGACCATCGGCTAGTTGACGGTCGGGAGGCGGTCACCTTCTTGGTGCGGGTTAAAGAGATTATCGAAGATCCTCGCCGCCTTCTTCTTGGACTTTAATTCCCCTAGATGTCTCCCGCGCATTAATAAATTCATGCTTGGACTAGACTTTGCTTAAAAGCGTGTTTTTGCATCCCTTAAAGGTTTATTAGCCCCAGTAAGGGTGTAATTTATACTTAGTATGTTTGATTATCCTGATTAATAAGATTAAAGGTTGAGGTCGACCTTCCTAGTGTCGCCCAGTCCAATTGGTTTCAAGGACCAGTTAAGCCAACTTGTCTCTATCCAACCTACAATCATGGCATCAGCTGAAATAAGCTACCTCCAAACCTCCTCCACATTTGCAAAGGGTGGCCTCACCTAAGCTTACAAGTTGTGTTCGATGGCTCATGAGATCTTCCCTCCCAATGTGGCTGACCACCCCATAATATTTAAACGTCCCCTCAGCGCATGCTAGGTCTACCCCAATCTTTGTTGGTAGGCCAGGGCTTGGGTAAATTTAAAACTTCCAAAGCGAGGTTAGCAAATGAACCTTAACTTTCGATAAACAAGAATAATCCAACTTTATAGTCTAGGCGGGTAAGCTGGGAGTGGTCTTTGAGTTTAACATTACCGCTGTCCGGTTATTATATGACAGTTTATAAAGAACCTCATGCTGCACGCCTGCAGAAAGTTGGATGTAACCTGGACAAAGCGGTAAGCTTGGCCAAACTGACCCCCTATGTTTGGCAGTGAGTCACCAAAGAATTCCTCAGTGGGGTAAAGGTTTAGGTTTTGAGTGGAATTAGGCTAGGTTGCCTTTAGGTAACTGTCAGATCTTTTGGCATAAATGTGTTTTTTTGTAAATCATGTTTGGTAAACTGATGTGAAGTGCTGTACATGTAAACTGATACCCAAGCTTTGAAACAGTTGATTATTATGGTACCCTACTGTCACAGATGAGGCCGTGACTGGTTTAGAAGATCATTCCTTGACCATTGGAATAACTGGAAATAACCTTTAAGCTGGTGGAGGTTCAGGTGACCAACCTACTGCAGATAGGGGCAAACAAGCCCCTTTTATCAATTTGGGTGAGCAACAAAATTTTTACTAACATTGAGATGTCATGCAAGATAATTTTTACTCTAGTGAGTCAGAGGATTTAGTTTATGAAGATGATGACACTGCCAAAAATAACTAAAAATTAATCCCCTTATATACCTTTGGGGAGGCCAAAATAATTTGCATTCTGCTGATGATACTATGGTGAGCAGACTATGTTGTTAGGAGAGTGTCTATAACTCTCCAGTTCCCAGTGTGCTGGTGCTCGGTGCACAAGCCCAATGCCAGGGAACTAGCCATTAGAATAAAATTAATTATTGCCAGCAGAGGGTGCTGGAGCAATAAATATATAAGCAAATAAATGCTATTAACAATCAGCTAAAAATGACGCGGTGCATGTTGAGAGAAGTGGCAAATGACCCAGTTTGGAGGGGACCTGGACAAACCAATGGTGCACGAGGTGATAATAATTTGTGTTTAACATGGTAAGTTTGATGAAGCGTGAGACCTCCTCAAAGGGGTCCGCACACAGGATTGTTTGGAGTAACATAATAAAATGGTAAAAATAGGGTATTTTGTTTGTGAAGTTGAAGACAAGGAATATTGGTTGGGGAAAATATATTTAAGCTCGAATGGGGGGATATGGGATGTGCTGCAGTGGACCCAAGCACCAACCCACCAATAGGGCAATGCTTCCATCCAAATTAGTTAAATGGGCTGAAACTGACTTCACTTGAATGATTGATTGAAGTTGGATTCAACCTGAACATGTTATTTTATAAGTGGAACAGGTTTCAAAACCCTGTTCCTTGACAAACTGAATGGAACCATCCACATTAATATGGTACACCATATATTTTAATGACTGGGCCATCATGAGAGGCTGAGCACTTGGCACACCACTAGTTCCAACCTGAGCATATTTTGCCTGAACCCAGTGTTGGTCTAGGGTTGCCTCAGGTCAGGGAGGGCCTGTAGCTTCACCCTCTGGGCCTCCTGGCACCCAGCCTTATCTTTGGGGTTGGTCCTCACTATTATATCATGTGCACATGACTGTTATGCCAATAGGAGCATCCAAGGTTTAAAAGTGAATACTACTAAATCTATTTATCATCCAATTTTTAGAGTTACTCAAAAATTTGGTGCAGGGTGTAAGTCCCAGGAAATGTCCCCTGGGCATTGCTTGGGCCATTTTCCCATACCTGAGCAAGAAGGTATTGAAGAGGATGGCTGTACCCCTTGTTACTCAGGGAAAACTCACCCACATGGTAGATGAGTGCTGGGTAACAGCTCTTCCACTTTGGATCCCTCCCCTGGTACCCACACTCACCTTGGCAGAACTGTTACAGGGAATTAGTGAAATCTGCACCAAGATCCCTGAAATAAAATCAATTGGAACAAAATTGAGTGGTAATCAGCCTGATGTTTGGATTTAAAATGGTTGAAAAGGGTGAAGACTGATCTATTGGCCAGAATTGCTGATGGTTTTGATTCTTCTAACACTAAAATTAAAAAAATCACCCCCCTCCCAAAATTGTTGAGGATCATCCCTGATGGGCAGGTAACAGCATCAGGCACCATTAATGAGGGTTCAAAACTCCCTGCTGGAAAATTGGGTGTTGCGCCTGATCAACGCTTCTGATTGAATGAACATCCCAGTGACTGGGCATGGGCAGGTTGGGTGCCCCATACCCGTTCCCAACCAAATGGGTCTGTCCCTACATGGGATGGCCTTGAGGGATCTGCTGCTCATTGGGCCAAAAACTGTTGCACCAAACACTGGAAATGTAGCTGAGCCTGGGTTTGGAATTTGAAGTTGAACTAACAGCAACTCAGCCTGCCACCAAATTCTTTAATGTCAGTTCCCAGTGAACTTATCCACCCCATTCCCTAATAATTCGCCGGTTAGGTCAAAATTGAGGGTCCCAATCCCAGCTTGTCCCCGCACCAATCAACCACTATTTAATCAGTTGCATTGCACTGAGAAAATTGTTAGTCAATTTTCTTCCTTTTCCTTTGCAATAAAAATTTTGCCTCCAAAAACCAATCAATTTTTATTTAGTTTATTTACTTCTGGCTGCATCCCCAATAGCTTTTACCTGGTGGCCCGTCAGTCCATACACCAGATGGGCTCTACCAGTACTCATGGTCACTATGGCCCCAACCATCATAGATTGGATTCAATGAGCTAGATACTCCTGGCAATTTAACCTTGTTGTTATGAACTTTTGACAACAGTATACTGAGATCTTGTAGCCTTATGTCCACCTTCTTCAAGCAAGGATCCACCTCCTTGCCTCCCCAGTCAAATCAACCCCAGATACTGATAAGCTTATTGAAACTATTTCTGTGATTCTGCCCCCCGCAGTAAGGCCTCCAAGGTCTGGGGTGGCCTCAATTTGGTTTGTTATTGGGATCATATTCACTGTTGTCCTACACCAACGAATTGTCATTTACCAATGCTCAGCTCCATACAACGTCATTTGGTCGGCAATGCCTCTGGCATTTTAGCTTGCTTTTTGGGTGTTTATGCACCCCAAAAACGCAGGCCAGTCTAAACTTCTTCTACCATTTCCATGACATAATTGACCAACCATTATTTCCAGCCACTTCTGCCCTGCTCTTCGATGTGGGCGCTGCAGTGGTTTTCATTTACCAAATGAATGTGCAATCAGTAGCCTGCTTTCTGTTGGTTGTTTGGTCATTTACCAATTTTGGGAATAGTATCCGCTCTACCCTGAAGAATCTTCTTCAGACTGTCAAAGCTGCGCGGATTGCTACTCCTCCCCCTCCCACTAGTACAGAAGGAAGCTCAAGTATTCCTTCCTGGGAGATAGCCAATCAAGTTCTTGACGCCCTCACTGAGGTGCAAATACATTCAGCAATTGCACTCAATAATGCCTCCACGTTATCTCATGCCCAGCAAGTGCTTGCGTTGTTGGATGCTGTGGAAGGGGACGCCCACCGCTGGGTTAGAGGCCTTCTGCGCTCTTCCTCACAAGCAGGAGACTCCACTCCACTGGTGGCTATCATGTCAGCTGCCTTGAAACCCCTGTGTTACGCTCAGACCACCTATTCAGATTGCTCTATGCCATGGCCAAAGCCCCTAGCTTAGCTTCTTTGATTTCTACCTTCTGTGAACTGGTTCCCGCGCTAAGTCTCTCTATTGATATGCTTAAGGAAGTCTTTAGATCAGGCTTGGATTTGGTTTCTGCTCATCACGAGGTCTGGTCCACCATCCAAGGAACAGTAGATCAAATATGTGCCACCACGACTACTATTAAGGCCTTCCCCTGCCATGCTTCCCATTATCAGAAGGGGAATTTCATGATAGGATTATCCACCAAAGATGTGGACAAAGTGTCTACCTTCAAACCAGTGGTAAACCCAGTTGCCAATCCAGTTGCAACTCCTGTGTCCAAGTTGGCTGACACAGAGTCACCTATAAATGAATCTGTGGAAGCCCAGATGAAGGAAGCCAGCTCTCCCGCCCTCATACTTCCAATTTTTGCCCTACAAAAGCCCCCAACCTTACCCCAATTTTCCAGTTATTTCTTCAGTTGTAACAAAATCAGTTGAATCTTCCAAATAAACAAAACTCCGCTTATTTCTTATGCCTATGAAGATTAGTGTTGGCTCGCACCATGTCTCCTTTGAGGCCCTGGTGGACACTGGAGCCACAGGGAACTTCATGAGTGTCAAGTTGGCCCAACATTTAGAACTGGAAATGGATGCGTGTCCCTCCTTGATGGTGGCTTTGTCTGCCTCCCAGACCTCGTATGTTGTTCATTGGCCAGTACCTTTTTCAATCCACCAGTTTAGCTTCTGTGATCGTTTTTCTGCTATGCCAAACTTGGTGTTTCAGGTGATCTTAGGTGTGGGATGGTGGCGCTGACAACATGTCAAGATTCACTTGGAATCTAATATGCTGTCATTTACTAATGATCAACTGGAGGGTGAATTCTTTCTGATTGACACTCTTAAAAAACATAAGGCCGCAGTTCTATTACTTCCCTCGTCACTCCTGTGGGAATCCCGGCCAATTTTTCTGAAAGCTTAATGCACTATTGAATATCTTTGACTCAGAAAAGGCAGATCATCTGCCTCCTCACACTAGGTTTGACTGGATTTTGAACAACCATGGAGTTGGTGAATATCAACTGTCCATTGTATCCCCATACAGTGGAGGAAGAGATTGCGTTCAACACTTGGTTGGATGATATGCTTAAAAAAGGGTGGCTATTCAAGGAGACCTCACCTGTTGTGTCCCCCATTGTCTTCACCAAAAAAGTGGATGGTTCTCTCCATCCCTGTGTGGATTACAGCCACTTAAACAAAGTAACAGTTTCTGATCCCTACCCCTTGCCTCTGGAGCAGATGATCAGCCAGGCAATCGCTAAATCCTGTATGTTCTCTAAGCTGGATCTGGTGAACTCTTTTAACCAAAGTTGGATAATGAAAGGACAAGAATGGTTAACAGCAATCCGGATGAAGCGCGGCATTTTCCAATTCTGTGTAATGCCCTTTGGGCTGAAGAAAGCTCCCACTATGTTTCAACATATGATCAACAATGTACTGAGTGACCTCCAGTTTACCTGTGCAGTTGCATACATTGATGACATTCTGGTTCACTCACCAACTCTCAATCAACATGCTACTGACTTGGAAGCAGTTGTGGTCGCCTTGCATAAGGAAGTCTTGTTTGTTAAGCCTTCCAAGTGCAAGTTCTATAAGGAGGAGGTTACCTTCCTTGGGAACCTTGTCCTTAAAGACAGTTACAAAATCCCTCCCAATAAGCCGGATGCAATCCAAGAATGGCTAACCCTGACTACCCAGAAAAAACTACGGTGATTCTTGGGAACCATCATTTTCTTAAAAAAATTTCCCTGGCACTTTTCCAGTTGGTTGCCCCTCTCCATCCCCTTACAGGGAAAAATGTACCATTTTGCTGATTGCCCAAATGCCAACAGGCGTTTGAATCAATTAAAGAGGTGTTTGTGTCCCCTCCCATTTTGAAACACACCAATCCCTCCAAGCCATATATTGTTGCATGTGACGCCTCATTGGCAGCAGTGGGTGTGGTGTTGCTCCAGGAGCGTGATGGCTTGGAACACCCAGTCGCCTATTTTTCCAAGAAGTTCACCTCTATGGAGCAGCTTTGTGCCATCTATGACAAGGAGTTGGCAGCTGTTGCATGGGCATTAACTCATTGGAGGTATCTGTTACAGGGTACTCAACATGAGTTAACGGTCTGCATGGATCACCAGGCTCTTTTTTACTTTCATAAATCCCAAAAGTTGGCACATTGGCAAGCCTAAACCTATCAGGACCTGTGCAGTTTTAACTTCAATATGAATTTGTAAAAGGTGCGCTCAAAATACTTCCTGATTTCCTCAGCTTCAGTCCCGCCCACTGTTCCTTGGACTTGGAGGAAGTGGATCTTGTTACCATAATTCCTGATGCCCAGATCCTGTCAATTGTACCCCCTGTCATTTCGTCCATCACCCTGGATCCTGACGCCCTGCTAGTTGCTCAGGTCCTAGCCAGTCAAATGGCCTGCCCTGAGGGTGTGGAGATGGTTAAGCAGTTGGCTCACCTGAATAATAAACACTCCCTATACTCCTTGGAGGAGGGGCTCATTTATTTTGGTCTTGCATCTGGGTTCCTCCCTCCCTCCAAACTGAGGTATTCTGCGCACATCACAATCCCCCCACAGTAGGTCATACTGGCAACAAGAAATGCATTGACTTGATCAAATAGACCTATAATTAGGCAGGTTTGACAAAAGAAATTCCAACCTGGATTGCCAATTGCATTACTTGTGCCAGGGATAAGTCAATCCGCTTCAGTAAAAATGGTCTTTTACACCTCTTACAGCAGGCGGAGGGTCCATGAACATTGGTGTCCATGGACTTTATTGTCAAACTATCCAGCTCTAACAGGTTCACAGCAGTGATGGTGGTGGTGGATCACTTCACAAAATTTTCTCTCTTTATACCTTGTACTTCCACAATTATGTTGGAGGAAACTGCCCATCTTTTCATATGCCATATGTTTTCAATGTTTGGTCTTCCCCAGGAGATCATCAATGACTGTGGTTCACAGTTCATCGCGCGGTTTTGGAGTGAACTCCTATCTATCCTAAAAATACCCCCCTGTCATTCCACTGCATATCATCCCCAGTTCGATGGATGGACTGAGCAAGTTAACCAAGTCCTTGAACAGTACCTGCGTTGCTATGCTGCAGCCGCGCAGGACACCTGGGCTGACGATCTTCCCCTCGCTCAATTTGCTTATAATAATGGGACACACGTCCACAGGGTTTTCTCCCTACAAAGCAATGTTGGGTTATAATCCTTTGTTTTTAGTTGGACCTTGCTTGTGGCCAAGGTTCAAGCTGCCATGGAACATGCTGAACATATCAGTTCAACTCAATCCTTAGTGCAGGAAACCTCACCAAAGCCATCGACAACTACAAGCAGTTTGCAGATTGCAAGCAGCTCCCAGATTACAATATAACGGTCAGCTCCTATATGTTATTCTTGATACCCGTCATTTAAGAATTCAAGCCCCTTCCTGTAAGTTTGCTAGTATATGTTTGGGCCCCCATTTGGTAGAGGAGGTCTTGGGTAATGGTGTGTTCCAGTTGAAGCTCCCTGCTCATTGGAAACAGCACCCCATCTTCCATGTTTCCAAGCTGTCGTCCTTCAAGGGTACAGTCCCCACAGAACCCAAACCAATCATCATCAAGAATGGGGAAGAGGTTGAGGTAGAGAGTATCCTGAAATCCCAAAAATCCTGACAGTCCGTACAATACCTCATGGCTTAGAAAGGGTATCTGACATATGAAAACCGTTGGGTCAAGGTGCACAATTGCGCAAACTGTATGGAACTGGTCAAAGAGTTCCATGTATTTCACCCCAAAGCTCCCCACCCCCCAAAAAGTCGCAACAGTTATGGCGATCAAGTTACCTAAGGCGCACAAGAATGTGGCTCTCATGCAGTTTCCTGGCGGTGGGGTCCTTCCCTTGGAAAAAGGAAAGGGTAATGTAAGTCCTGGGGAATGTCCCCTGGGTGTTGATCAGGTCATTTTACCATTCTTGAGCAAGAAGGTATTGAAGAGGATGGCTGTACCCCTCGTTACTCAGGGTAATCTCGCCCATGTGGTATACAAGCGCTGGGTAACAGCTCTTCCACTTTGGATCCCTCCCCTGGTACCCACACTCACCTTGGCAGAACTGTTACAGGGAATTAGTGAAATCTGCTCCAAGTTCGCTAAAATGAAATTAATTGGAACAAAATTGAGTGGCAATCAGCCCGATGTTCAGATTTCAAATGGTCAAAAAGGGATGAAGACTAATCTATCAGCTGGAATTGCTGAAAGTTTCAATTCAGCCAACACTACAATTGAAAAAATCACCCCCCTCCCAAAATTGTTGGGGATCATCCCCTGATGGGCAGATAACAGCATCAGGCACCATCAATGAGGGTTCAAAGCTCCCTGCTGGCAAATTGGGTGTTGCGCCCAATGCAATGCTTCTGACTGAATGAACAGCCCAGCAACTTGGCATGGGCGGGTTGGGCGCCTGAACCCATTTCCAAACAAATGGGTCTGCCCCTACATGGGATGGCCTTGGGGGTTTCTGCTGCTCATCAGGCCAAACGCTGTTGCAACAACCATCAGAAATAGCTGAGCCTCAGTTTGGACTTTGAGGATAAACTGACAGCAACCCAGCCTGCCGCCAAATTCTTTGATGTCTGTTTTTAGTGAACTTATCCGCCCCATTCCCTAATAATTCACCGGTTAGGTCAAAATTGAGGGTCCTGATCCTGGCTTGTCCCTGCACCAATCAACCACTATTTAATCAATTGCATTACACTGAGAAAATTGTTGGTCAATTTTCTTCCCTTTTCCTTTGCAATAAAAATTTTGCCTCTAAAAAACAATCAAATTTTTTTAGTTGATTTACTTCTGGCTGCATCCCCAATGGCTTTTACCTGGTGGCCCATCAGTCCATACACCAGATGGGCTCTACCAGTGCTCATGGTCACTATGGCCCTGGCTGTTGTAGATTAGATTCAGCGAGCTAGATACTTCTGGAAATTTAACCCTGTTGTTATGAACTTTTGACAACACTATACTGGGATCTTGTGGCCTTATGTCCACCTTCTTCAAGCAAGGATCTGCCTCCTCGCCTCCCCAATCAAATCAACCCCATATACCAGTGAACTTAATGAAACTATTTCTGTGATTCCGCCCTCCGCAGTAAGAACTCCAGGGGTCTGGGGTGGCCTAAATTTGGTTTGTTCTTGGGATCATATTCACTGTTGTCCTACACCAACGATTTGTCATTTACCAATGCCCAGCTCCATACAAAATCGTTTGATTGGCAATGCCTCTGGCATTCTGGCTTGCTTTTTGGGTGTTTATGCACCTCAACTGGCAGGCCAGTCTAAATTTCTTCTGCCATTTCCATGACACAGGGCTTATCATAAGAGCGCCACTACTCAAACCTGAAGTTGAGAAGGATATTACCAAATTAATGATAAAACAATATTAGCAGAATAATTAATATTCCAACACCTAGAAGTGAGGATCAGTGAAAGGGACTCTGAACATCCAGGTTTAAAGATAACCACTTATAGAAGGAGACATGTCTATAGGAACTGGCCTAAATGGTTAAGGCCACTAAAGCATTAGCCAGAAGACATATGACTTTTGATACAAAAAATCACCCATATTGAACCCATATTCCAAAATATCTTTCAATATCTCATTCATCTTTAAATCTTGATTTTCCCTTGAAGTATAAAATACTTCACTTCTTATCTTATTAAAACTTTTACACATAATTTCAAGTTTATCCTTTTACTTGCACTTTTTTCCAATAATTGATTGAATTGCCAGTAACCAGTCTGGGATTAGCTAAATATACATAATACTTAATCAGTCTGAGATCTGCTCTGTTTGGAAGAAGATACCTTATATCATGGATACCTTAGAGCTGAGTTACTAAGAGAGAGGTTGGATTGGCTTCCATTGAGTTCTAAGGGCTAATATATGCTGAATATGTCTAAGAGTATTTACAGGTTATTAGCCATGGGTGCAAAAAGTTTACCAAATCAATCAATACTACAAGGGTAGCATCAGAGGAGAATTTCTCTATGAGGATGATTGTGACCTTAGAAAAGGAAGTCTGGTGCCTAATCTTCACAGAATTGACCTCCTGAGCAGTGTATTGGTCTCACAGATTAAGTGAGCTGAGGTTGGCGAGCTGACTCCTACTGAGCCAAGATGCTGGTTGGATAGTAATTAAAGGGTAAACCCCAGATTTCCATGATTGAAGTTGCCAAGGTTTATATAGTTGAGCGTGATCAATCTGTGTCCAGTTCAGTTTTTTGCTTAAAGGTTGGTTACTTCACATGTTTGAAAGGGGTGTAAGATCAGCCTAAATTTAAATTTTCACTCAGTAAGCAGATTCATCAAGGCCTTGGTATCAGGCATGCTTCCAATCAATTACTGGGTTGAGTGTTACCAATTTTCCAATTGGCTAGATCCAATCTGCAGAATCATAGGCTTGATCTATACCTTTTGGCATTCAAACCAATCTTCAACTTTTAAGCAACCTCAGCCAAAAGCAAAAATTTATTTTTTGGGTTTGAACAGCTTATCCAAGCGCATGGATAGAGCTGAGTGCTCAGATAATATCATCAATGATGTCTTAATTTGGCGTCATCTCATTACTCAATAAGTTGCATAAAAGTGAAACAGATTAAGGATGGTTACAGCCTCAAGTTTTGTGGTAAGGGTAAATTGGTCACCACTTTAGCTTATATATGGCATAATATCTCTTTACAAGGTTATAAGGTTGATGTACCATTATAATGGTATTAAGTTGGGTTAACCAGATATGGCTGTACCCCAGCTGATACATTAATTTGAGCATTGGGTAAGGTTAATGTCGGATGCAGGTAGAAACATCAATCTAAACTTAATAATTGTGACGTATTCTCTAAATTTGGAATGAGATATGGGATCCAGCTAAACCATGGATCCCACCTCAGTAAGATTATACTTAAACAACGTTGCTAGAGCACTTACAACCCACTGCTTTAGGTCTTATATACTTAAGGCTTTAGCAGATGTTCAAGAAAAATAAGGCTATTATATGTAAACCATCTTTCACATAGTTTCAACATGTCACTGATATAGTTGAGACAACTGATGTATTGGTGCCCTTATGACCCAAAGCCTGTCAGATGTAGTATCAATGAAACCTTAAAGACTTATAAACTGGTGATGGAATTTGATGAGATACCAAGACCATCCACTAAACTAGGTAGTTGTGCGTATCATTATTAGGTGCCATGTTATTAACTTAATTGGTGGCTGGTGTAAGCTGGTAACTGATGTACGCGATGCCAAAGGTGAGCCAACTTAAAAATTCAACCCCATATCAGAACATCTGTACAAAATTTTCATAAAAGTTTTTTTAGGATTTTGGCCCTTATGGGTGAATTAAGAAAAACACTTACCTTATTCATAACTTTTGTTGCTTAATTTATTTAGCCCTTTTTAATTCCTTCACCTCCACCCAGAAGATACTTTAAAACTTAACTCTATGAACCTGAGCGCATGTAATTAAGTGATAGATATTACATTAGCAACGGAGTTAATAAGGTTAATAAAAAAAGTTAGGTATAAGGGTATCAACAGTTTAGAGACGTGCAGCTCTCAAAGATAGCACCTGATCTGAAGGCTACTGCAGGCTACTAAAGGTGAACGTAGAATGCCAAGTCTAAACTTCAATGTTAACCATCTACCCAGTTCCAATCAGCATTTTCTGAAAAAAAAACAAAGGAAGAACGCACTACAGGAAGTGAGGATACCAAACCTGTAAAAGTTGCTATGGATCAACCTTTACCACACATCTGTTTTAAAGATGTTCATCTTCCATCAGACGCGCTTATTATATGCACAACGAGTTTTAGATTGTTTTGAGTTAAGAAGATACACTTTTTCAAACCCCACATATTAAAGGTGACTCATTTTAGTAATACTATCAATGCCAGATCTCATGTGACAGGTATAGGCTCTAGCTTAGCCCTTCTTGAGTAGAGTTTTAGATGTTTTTACAACTAGAGGAGTGAGTCTTTAAAAAAACTCTCTTTCCACTTGGCGTAACTTTTCAAGCAAAATTACACAAACTTATAAAACAAATAAATTCACCCATAGTAGTTTTGCTCCAATATCCTCAGATTCTCCGCCAGCTGCTCCAGCATGGGGCAGCAGCAAAACTCCTCCTGCCATTTTCCGTCCAGCAGGAAAACGCACTAGGACTGGTTCAACCAGTCACTCCAAACCCATGGGCTGATTTGTTCCACCCAAGGACCTAGACGCCCACCTTGCTCATACCCAAGCGGTACCATGCTGCCCCCTAGTGCTCCCCCCAGAGCAACATGCGCTACAGCCTAAGGATTGAATGTGAAACTATTCCCATACCACGACCAAGCCATTATCAAAATGGCACAGGCAGTGATAAAACCCGCCGTCTCTATTGATTTCCACCCCTACAAGGGGTATTTTGACCTCAGCTTCACCTGCAAAGCTGATGCTGCCACTGCAGCAACTGTGCCCCTGGTATTCCAGGGCACCCCTCTCCCCACAAATTGGACTCAGCTCCCAGCGGACACCACTTTGGTGGTCCAGTTTGCTGGCCTTCCCACCCACCTCCCCCTGAAGTGCTCCACCAGGAGCCGATGGATGGTTTGGCAGCCTACGGCGCCAATCCCATCTTACAATTTGTGGTCCCAAATGGGGCCACACGCCTCGCTGGGCCTAGGATGTATGCCATGATCAGCCCTGAATTTACAAAAATCTCTTTGGCAATTCCCCCTAGTGCCACCATCCCATCTGCCCCCAACCATCTGTTTTGGGCCCGCGTCAAGGGCGGGTGGATGATTGTCCATCATGTTTCAAGTTAGACCACTCGAAATGCAAGTGCCCCTTCTCAACCACTTCAGGTGGATCAGAGGACTCATCCACTGACCTCCAATCCGCTGCCCACCCTGTACAATTTCTGGCATGGGGCACAATCCTACCTCCACCATCCCCCAAAGCCTGTTGCTGCAGCTGCACCTGCAGCCACCAATCAGCCTCCTCCTCACCCCAATGCCATAAATAATTCCTCCAATCAAGCATCAGTTTAGATCCCAGTTTGATACCATGCTTTCTTCAAATGAATTGAACAAACCTCAACCATATGCTGATTCCCCAATCCAATTCAACCAAAGCCCATGGGAATTATTGGCTGAAATTGATGAATCAGGTAAGTTCATTGAAGAACCATCTCTGCAAATTGAGCGGTTCATTAATGCAGAATGGGACGCCAGATACCCCCCTCAACTTTATACCCCACAGCCAAACGCCAAATCATTTTGCAGTGATCACCAGCTTGCAGTCAAAGCAGCTGCAACACCAGATCGTCATCCCCTGCATAAAGCTGTTGCTAAATTAGAAGCGATACTTAAAGGATGAATTCCACCTCCTGTTATCCCCACAAACTTAACTACAAAAAGCAAAATATCAGTGAACAAGTATTACAAAAACGAAAATGATGCTATCCAGAACGTGGCAACTATAGCACGGAATCCAAAAGCAAAAATAACCCAAACCAACATTGCCACATTCAATCAACTCCCAGACGCCTAAATTAAAGTAGAAAAAGCTTTAACCAAATATCTCAGTGCCATTTACCTAGCTGGCAATTTCCATGAAATTCCAATTATTAGAGATATTGAACCACATACCACAGATGCCCCAACGCCATTACTGACAGCCGTGATACGCACTCTACTATGGGAGGAAGAAGCTGCTGCTGAAGAGGCTGCCAAAGATGGGCCCCCCAACCCCCCTCCCCTTCTGCCATGGAGGGATAAGCAGCTTCCGCTGCCCACCTGGTTGGTCAGTTTTTGAAGTGTTTCACTCAATCCGCTCATTAGGTCGTTTTGTTTGAACCAAGTAGTTACGTTAGTTTTTTAGTATATTTTTAGTTTTGGTAATGTCCATCCCATGGTCAGCTTGCCTCAAATAAATATAAAAGTAAATCTTTTAAGATTTATCAGAGCATGTACATTACTAGTAGATATGAATAGGAGTCATAGCTTATGACAGCAGTGTCAACCTTCTATCCAGGACAATCCTCTATCACCTTTGTCAGATATGAGCCTGTCTTGATAGAGTGGGTCATCAAAGAGCGGATGAAAATAATGCTGGGGTTCCAGCTTGGGTGATCAAATTCCAAATTGGAGAACAAGGTGATAAAGACAAAGCTATTATAAAGTCTTTAAAGTGGGATCAGAGTAAAGCTGATGGAGTTTGGTATCAGTAGATATAACAAAGGCTAATCCAAAATTGTAATATGAAGGGAGTGGGGTAATGATAGGTCTGTTTGGGGCATTTTTCAGGTAAAGGAGTCCACAAGGTTGAGTAAACCCTGGGTATTTGAAGCTGCATACCTAGGACAGTATCTTGGTCTAAAACAGGGTCAATGAGATATGTAGAATATATTTATTTTGATGAGTGCGCATACTAAATCTCTGCAACCTGAAAAAAATTCGTTTTGCAATATCAGCCTTTAATTTCAGATCATGATCTTCAAGGCCAACTATACTGATATGGCAATATGGTTATACACATTTGATAAAGATGCATGCCTTATGTTCATATGATAAAAATAAAATGACACACTTGGTGCATAGCTGGTAAGAGCTAATGAGCTTGACTGTTATGCTTAAGGCCAACTCTAAGAATAGCTAAAGGTTTCTACAACAAGCTAGAGGTTCAAATTTATTTACAGTATTAGTACCAATGTCACCAAACTTGGAGGTATACAACTGAGACTATTTCAAGGTACAACTATTTTAGGAATTTATTACTTTGAATCACAACCTATAATAATAAAGAAGATGATGTATGGTAAATTTAGAGCTAGATCTTTTAACTTGTGAATGTACCATATTAGCATACAGATGCCAACAAATCTTGCATAGATTATGTGCGTATGTAAAGAAAGATTGATGGGGTAATAAATCTTGTAATCACCATTAGAGTTACAATGACTATAAGGTATTTTTAGAATCAAATGCCGTAGTTATAATAACCTAAAGGTAACAATCCTTAACATCAATTACTGTAGTTACAATAGCTTATAAATTTGTGATACTCAATTCCTTATGTATATTGCCCAGATTAGTCTTTATAGTAAGTTTAAAAGTGAATTAGGTGGGTCAACCTTGGGACAAATATACCACGCCAAGTTTTTTAGCCTTGTTTGTTTCTAACCTGTTTTAATTGAAACCTGACCCAGAGTGGAGCAAGAATCACCCCACTATGCAATCCACTTGTCACAGTTAGTAGCATATTTTCTGGAATTAACCGCCCTTCTAAAGACAAGTCCAGCAAGCCCTTGGAGCAGAGACCATAACCCCTAAGGGTCACCAATGACCTATCTAAGGTCATTCACAAAAAACAGGTTTTGGCTTTGCCAGCCAGGGCTGAGGAAAACGGCTTATTTTAGGAAAAAGCCCAGGAGGGAATCGAACTCAAGACCCAGAAAATCACAAGATATGAGGTTACAAAATCTGGCCAAATTCAAAATTTTTTTGTTGAAAAACAACGACTTTGAAGCTCATATAAGATTCCAATAACCACTGGAATCTTTGTGATGCAACCCACTATAAATTAAGTCCCAAAGATGAGAAAGGCTTTGCTTTTCTCAGATATTCTGATCACCTCAATAAAGTTTAGGAATCTTGGGCCAGTTTCCTGTATAATTTTTGTTTCCCTAACAAAAATTATACCTCTCCGAAGATCTGTGATGGCTAGAGTTCGTTTTCCACTCTGGTTTGCACCTCCTGCTGTATGTGAGCCCTCCACCTACTCCGCCACCTATTCTTCCAGCTCTGCATCCTCATATTTCTCTGGACTTAGCCTTTGGATTTTATACCACCATTTCCAGCTCCCAGGGCTTCTTATCCCTGATGGTTGTGGCCAGTTTGGTGTGCGTTTTGCTCCAAAAATTTTATATGGAAACACAATACTGACCGTTTAGTACGTCTCTTCATTTTGTTGGGTCACTTGGCCTTGTTGTATCACCTTTGGCCTGTGCCTTTCCCTCCAGCGACCTCCTGCGCTCCAGTTTCCCTGACACCACTCCTCTTTTTAGTAAGTTTAACAAGTAATCGAAGTGGGTTGACCTTGGGACAAATATACCACAATGAGATTTTTTATAGCCAAAACACTTTTGAACATGTGTTGAGAAAAACCTGCACTAGAGTGGAAGCAGGAATTACCCTGGCAGGCAAAACGCCCTTTCTTTATAGTAAGTTTATACATTATATAGAATTTTTTTGCACCACTTTTTAAGTCATCAGATCTGCTCAAAATTGATACAATTTACAAGGGTTTTCTAGGCTATTTTAACTCTACCTACATGTCACATTGATCCAGGAATCTTTTTATATCATTATAAATTTTTAATCTGTTAATCTGACATGTCAACATAGTCTTTCTGGCGCCAAATATAATTACCAGGCTTCATAGTACAAAATTTTTGTCTTTCAGATGACAAATCTAACTGATCAATAACTTCTGCTGATGTTGCAAGTTCAAGGTTATATTAAGCAATGAACCTCCATCCTCTGTTGTAAGATTCCAATCTGCAGCTATCAAGCTGAACAGAACATTGCTTCCCTTTTAGGACTAAGAGAGGCGCCAACCCAAGGCCTTGTCTCTCATTAAAGTATATGATCTAGAAAATATTTTAAATGATTTATGGTGGTGGATGTTCTCCCTATTTAAAACGCCCACCCTCAACCAACCCATAGTTCCAAACCCATTGCCATCACTGAGGTAGCAGAGCAATATGCGCTAAAAGATCAAGCAGCTCTGTTCTAATTTTTGAGGTAAGAGTTTTATTTACATATCAAAAAGGCATTCTCATCCAAAACAGCAATTCAACCCAGGAGCATCCTTAATTGCAAAGAAAATTGATGCCAGAGATAACCTCAGTTGATAATACTTTATATATCAAAGTTTGCACTAGAAAAGTCTGAAAAGTGGGTTACAATGAACTTAAAAACTGTCAATGATTCTTAAGTTAACCAAGATATATTTGAAAAGTTTTAAACCAAAATGGAGATCATAAACGTTTTTTTTGAAAATAAATCCAAAAAGTAAACTTTTTAAGAATAGGTTTGATAGAATGACAATATGCTAAGAGAAAACTTGCCTTTGAATATGGTTGTCTTAGCAGCTGCAACAGTAGACACAAATACTCAGCTGCATCTCATCAGAATTAGGTGGGTGTTATTGGAGAGGATTCCTTTTCATTTTAGGGTTGCAGCTTCCAATAGTCAGTTTAACTTAGCACCTAAGGGTTCCTCAATCATTGGGGCCATCAAATGTGACCCTTGGGTGATGTCTACTTTGAAAGAACAGGAACCACGGATTTAGTATAAATTTTGACAAAAATAAATAATAATAAGAACTATATTAGGATAAATATTGGTAAAAACTAGAATAAAACCCAACTCCTGACCATAGGTAGGAAGCTGGTCTTTAGGCTGGGCTGGGAGGAGGAAGACTACAAAGCTGAGTACAATAGTAGGGAATGATTCCTGAGCTTAAATACATTAAACATCAATTATGAACATTGATTTACTCTTTGAGAATAATCACTAAAACATCCAAGCTATTCTCACATATTTTTCAAAATTCTGAATGTCTAAACTTGTTTTATTAAGTTTGAAATGGGGTTGGTGACTGTTAGGACTTTATGCCCATATCATCCAGCCCAATAAGATTATAATATGATCTGCTTTGCCCACTAGAAAATTAGTTTAGTGGATGAATTAACATAAGAAGATAATATCTATTGTTGGCAGATATTAGTACCAGAATCTTTGCTTATCTTTCAGGATTTTTTTTTGCCAGATTGCTAATGGTTCAACAGGGATGATCCCCATCAAGGTATTTTACTATATAGTTTGTTTGCAATTTAATTATGGTTATTCAAGTTATATTAATCAATAAATGTTAGTTGCCAATTGACTCAAAGATTTTTAAAAGTTGCTTAAGTGTCAACAACACTTCTGGTAGCAACTCATGAGTTAAACTAATTAATTACCCCTCTGAGGTCATAATCCTAGTTGGTGGTGAAACCAGATTTAGGAGAGAAAAATTATTTAGAATTTAACTTAAGAGGGTATTTTATTGACAACGGCAATTGTCTCCCCAGGGAGGTGCCAGCAGAATAGTTGAGCGCTAGATTCCCTGTGAATTATCTTAATCTTAAGCAAAATAAAGCAGACACTTAAAGACAATTTAGTACTTGAATATTTAACTGTTATACATTTGTTGTATACTTTTACTCTAAGGGTTATAGTTGAATGTAGGATATCCTTGAGTAACATTGCTTGTGAAGTTCTTTGCAACTTCTTAGAGAAGAAAGAAAGAGTCAAAGGGTAGAATTCACTTGTTGCTTGAAGAGTTATCAGAGTACCTTCTAAGGACAGAAGGAAGATCATTAGCACTAGTCTAGCGCTGATAACAAAAGTCAAGTTGGTTGTAGAAAACTCAACTAGGATGCATCCATGCCATTTTTGCCCTAAAAATGGTTATATGGTAAATAAAATATAAATAAAATGGAAGTGGAATCAGATGATTCCCCTTCCAAAGTCTTCTCCTTCAACATCTGAATGGGGTAATAGAGCCTCTTGTTGAGGGTATTTGTCACGATTCCAATATGACTGGACAATAAGCTTGGAACAGCTAGGGCGGATTGTAAAGAATCCGCCAAACATAATTTCAGTTATAATTATTTAAGTTCCTTGATATGAGGTGATATTGGGATATAATAAGTTATTATTAGATCATCTCTAGATAAAGTGATAAGGCGATAAGTCAATGTTAACATTCAAAAAATACAAATTAGATCGCCTCCAATTAGGGCAATAGAGAGCTAAAGAATAACAAGCCAAAATCAAGGAAAGTTGGTGGAATAGAAGATTCCAAGCTATGAGAGTTGTGTCATCCAAAGCTGCTATATATAAGTGAGATGAGAGATTGAGAAAGTTAAGTTGTTAATTGTAGAGAGAGAGCGGAACAGCAAAAGGTCGCTGTATTTATTAAAGTAAATAAAAAGTTGTTGGGTTATTGCTCCTATTTTTAGTATATTTTCAAGTGTGTCTGAAGGACTGACGATCCTCAAATCATCTGTCTGTTGTTCAGTGGGTTTGCCTGTGCAAATAATATGGCAGAGCCTAACAACCCATCCAAAATTATAACAGTGGTGCTCACTACAGGGGGCCCATTGATCAACTACTAAGTACTCCAAATCTCCAGTTGCCAGCTATGTCTTATAAAGCCTGCGTTTCTGTGGAATCTTCATGAAACAATGCACCAGCTAAGTATGAGGAACTCAAACTTAAATTAACGCAGTACTCAAAAAACAGGATGAACTTCTTTAAGAAAGAAATTCTGTCATGCACCAGCTTGATAGCACATTTAGCCAAATGCAAATTCTGGGACAACAGAATAATGAAATTGCTAATTTTTTGGATAATACTACTAAATGTCTGCAGTTTGCAGAGCGGAAATTGACCAGTGCCTCTCTTTCTTCTCACTGGGAAGAGGAAGAAAAACAAAGGGGGCACAATGCTAGGAGGAATATGACTCTGGTCAGAGCTACTACACCCAGGATGGTAGCACTGGGTACAAATATGAGTTGAAGAGCCAATTCCTTCAAGTGATGGCGATGCTACCCATGGCAGAAGACAATGCTACCCCTGGAGCAGCGGACATCCCAACTTCCGCTGGTCCAGATTCTCGTTTGGAAACTGCTTTTGGATCTTGACCCATTCCTCAGTATAGCTCAAAAAGCTGTGAACGAGATGAGGAGGTAATATTGAGAAACTACCTCCATTTGATAAAAATTGGAAATATCCATGGCATCTTTAGACAGTTTGAATTTGCAGCAGAAGGCGCATCTGATAGACAGAAGGCTAAACTGTTGATATCTTTCCTGGATGTTGGGAGTGCCAATTAAGTCACCTGTTACTTCCCAAGTAGCTCTGTTACCTATAGGGATTTAAAAGATACTATGCTTTTCTTGGGGGCACCTCAAAGATGTCACAGCAGAAAGCGGAATTCATAACAATATGATTCTAACAAAACAAGACTCTCCTGAAGTTCGTTGATTGATTTATGATGAAAGCTCATGTGCTGATTGGGGCAGGATACTTAGCAGAAGCTGACGTGTGCATCAGCATGACCTCTGCGGTGAAGTCATACCAAGAGCTTCACAATGCCATTTCACCACTTCTGGATGACAATGTTCCTCTGCTCAAAGTTGTACAGTTTTTGCGCTGCATATCCCCTAACTTTCTGCCATTAAACATGGAATGGAAGATTACCGCCTCTACTGTATCCTCTTATTCAGGAGAATACTCTCATCTGACTCATGTTCTGCCTAGCAACCCTCGACCTTACTATAACTTTGTGCCTAATCCTTGGCCAAATTATACTCAACAGTTTGATTATCATCCAGGGGCTGGTTATGAAAACCGTCAGCAACCTAGCTACCAACCAGGACCTAGTTACGCCAAACGTCAGCATTTGTCTTACTGATCTGGGCCTGGATACGCTGAATGACCCCAAACTTTCTGATCTGGACCCTCTTATGAAAATCAAGGACGTGGCTCTTATGGGGTAGCTGCTATGAATGCAGCTGCCCTGGTCACTTGGCAAAAATTCTTCCATAACCGCCGTGTGCACTATGTACATCAAGATCAATACTACCAGGGAAAAGATAAAGCAGATTAGATATGAGACTCTCTACCTCTGCAATTCCAACCCAAAAACGTCCATGAATCAATAGGTATATTACGCGGAAGTCCTCAGTATGATGATGGAATTTTATACCAGCAGCCAGTTGGAGGAGTGAACGTAGTGACATGAGCTCAAGACAAGGCCGGGATGGATGAAGGATCCTTAGAATAATTAAAGCCATATGCCTGTCAAATGCTTGATCAAGTTTCCTCGGACAAGCTGGATTATACTGCAGATGTGCCAACTCTGAAAGGAGTAAACGTTGCTCTTCCAGTAGAAGCCATTGTAAAATAATAACTCAAAGTTGGTGAGGGGATAATGAGTTTTCTTAAGGAGAAAAATCCAAATGTCCACATATTAAACAGTTAATACTCATCTTATTCTGAATGTATGTACTGTGATATTCTTGTAACAAAAATAGAGTTAGTGCTATAATAGATACTGGTGCTCCAGTCAACATAGTTTCCACTAAGTTGATGGCAAAGTTGGCGTTAAAGCCTGATGTGGACCATCAAAATGGTGTATGGAAATGCTGGAGCAGAAAGCACTGTCTCTAAGGGAGTTTACAATGCGCTACCTCTGCGTTTTGGGTCCATTATCATTGTAGCTCTAGCAATTGTGCTTCCAAACAAAAACTACAAATTGCTAATAAGAACCACTTTCCTGCGATATTTTGGGGCTGTCATTAATATGATGGAAGAGACCCTTGCCATTTTGGGACAGCAGATCCTAATTTACTTCACCTCTAGTGGAGTGCCGAAGGATCCAATGCACATGAGCCACATCAACCTTGAATATAGTGATGGGGTGATGCCAGTTTGCTATCATTGACTAAAAAACAAGACTCATCCCCTTCCCCAGCAGATATATGATTAAGGGATACCTCTCCGAGCTGCAGGGCCCATATATATTCCTTCTGGACATCAATTTTTAGTAAACACTGAGTTAGAGGTGGAAGTGCCTGTTAGGCTATATGGGGAAGTCATTGGGATCTATCATTAAACATGGTTTTAGCCTCATGTGGCTTCAGGGATTATACTTTTAGGCCATGGGGAGATTAAGGTTTTTTTGGCAAACCTCCAGAACAAACCAATGATAATTCACTGACACCAGATAGTAGCATATTTACATTTAACTCAAATAGAAGAGGTCCTTCAGGTTCATAATTTTGGGTCGTTAGACAAATTTGGTCTATCAGTCAAGGACCAGCTGGTGTAATAATGGTGGTACTGTGGAGTAATTTATTAGAGCTATCAGAAGAACAAAAAGACCAAGCAATAGCTTTGTTTCAGAAGTACAAGGGTATTTTTGCTGTTGACGATTATGACTTAGGGTGTGCTCAGGGGTGGTCCATAGAGTGGACACAGGTGATCATCCCCCAAAAGGTCTCAGCTGATCTTCCAATTAAGGGTAGCAGAAGATGTTGTCACTGAGGAATTTGACAAGTTGCTGGAGCAAGGTATGTCTGAACCATACAAGGGTCCATGATCTTCACCCGTTCTGATTGTAAAAAAGAAGGACGGCACCAACTGCATAGTAATAGACTACTGGAAGCTCAATAGTATTACAAAAAAGGACTCATTCTCCTTTCTTGAGAGTGACAATGCTTTGTATTGGTTAGGGGGAGCCCATTATTTTTCAGCAATGGACTTGATATAAGGTTACTGGCAAATTGAGCTACCCACAGCAGAACAGGAAAAATGACCATAATCACATCCAAAGGCCTTTTTCAACTGACTCAGATGCCTCTAGGGCTTTGTAACGCCCCAGCTACATTTCAGCGAGCCATGGACATAATTCTTGGTGACCTGAAGCTGTCATGTGTTCTCATATACCTCAATGATATTAATTTTTTCTCTCAAACCTTTTTGGAGCACTTTGATTATCTAGAAGCGGTATTCCGCCAGCTTGCTGAGGCAAACATCAAAATTAGCATCAAAAATGTAACTTCTTCAAAGATCAGTTGGAATAACTGAGGTTTGTGGTAGATTCTAAGGGGCTGAAACCACAGCTAGCTAAAGTGGAGGCCATCTGTAAAATGACTACACTTAATAGTAGATGTGACATACAGGTATTTTTGAGAATGGTCAGTTACTACTGGCGCTTCATCCCTAACTTTAGCTGTATTGGGGGGCCTCTATTTGAGCTGTTAAAAAAGGATGCTGTGTTTGAATGGATGGAACTTCATCAATACGCCTTTGATACACTTCATACGGTGCTGATCAGTACATTGGTGTTATGCATATGAACTTTGATAGGGAGTTTATCGTTCAGAAGGATACATCTCTTTTCACTGTTGGGGTAGCTTTCTCAAAAAGATGACGAGGGAGAGGAACATCCCATAGCATGCTGAAGTCAAAGTCTGAACTGCCATGAGTATAAATATACTGGGTCCAAGTGGGAGTACTTAGTGGTGATCTACATCTATAAGCAATTTAGAGTCTACTTGCATGGGGTAAAGTTTAAAGTCATAACAGATCATGATTCATTACGCTGGTTGTAGAAATTCAAAGAGCCTGAAGGGCGTTTGGCTTGATGGGCTCATAAGCTGCAGGCTTATGATTTCAAAATCCTTTACCGCTCAGGAGTAAAGCATTTGAACGCTGACTGTTTATCTCAATTGCCGATTGTCACCATTAAAGTGGACCTCGTTGATGTGATTTATGATAAGATGCTCAGTGGATAATATGACGATGGACTGCCCCAGGTAATCAAAGCATTGAATGAGATGTAAATGAATACCTTCCAATGGAATGGGGAATTGTACAAGTGGATTGGTGATTATATGGTGAATTTTATGTGACCCTCAGCATGGCCAGAAATTATTGTGAGTGCCCACAAGGCAGTCGGACATGATGTTGTGCACAAGATAATGGAGTTGTTGCACCCTTGGTACTGGAAAAGCATGAACTTCAATGTGCTTGAAACCATTTCCTGTTGCCATCAGTGCCAAGTGGAGAAGTCATTCCGCCGTAAGACTTTGTACCAGGTAGAGAAACCACATTTTGCTTGGCATACAGTTTTCCTTGATGTTGTCTGTCCCTTGCCAACGTGGGCTAACCGGTGTAAGTATATTCTGGTGGCTACTGACCACTTGACTTGGTGGGTTGAAGCGCAGGTGATATGGTATTTGGGGGTGATCACAGTGGCCAAGTTCATAATGGAATGCATTTTTAGTGTCATGGCTGCCCTCAGTTTATTCTCGCTGATAACAAAACCAACTTCACCTCGCACATCCACCCAAACTGAATGAGTTTATGGGTATCCATGGGGTTCTGATGACTCCATATCATTCCTAGTCCAATGGAATGGTCAAACGAGTGAATGGAACTCTGGTGAACATACTCCAAAAATTAGTAACAGACTACCCTTCTTATTGGAACTCCCTCCTTTCCACTGTTGTGTTTGCCTATAATATTAGTTACCATTTCGCCACTGGGAAGAGCCCCTTCCAACTACTATACACCTGATAACCAGCTCTACCAGCATTACTTTATCAATGTGTAGAAGACACTGGCAGAATGGAACCTCACTGCTATTTGACTAACCTTACTAACACTTTGATCGAATTTTAACTGAATCATATTCCTTCAGCTTAGCCAAGAAGATCAAGAATCAGGCTGCCAATCAGGTACACCGTAGTGAGTTGGCACAGTTCAAAGAGGGTGATATGGTTCTCTTTCATGACCAACATGGGTTAGGGTGGAAACATAAATTGGCCAGATGCTGGTTTTGTCCGTTTGAAGTTATAGAGAAAACCAGGGTTGATGCTTATACCATCAAGGACTCCACAAGCAGTCAGATCATTAACCAAGTGCATGAAAAGTTCCTCTGACCATATAAGCAATAAGAGCCTTATCATACAGTCAAGGAGTGAGTAATGTTGTAATTCTGATATGATTGGATGATAAGCCTGGAACAGCTAGGGCAGATTGGAAAGAATCTGCCAAACATGATATCAGTTATGATTATTTGAGTGCCTCGAGATAAGACGATATTGGGAAATAATGGTTATATTGGATCACCTCTAAATAAGGAAATAAGGTGATAAGGCGATGTCAACATTCAACAAGTACAAATTAGATCGCCTCCAATTAGGGCGATAGAGAGCTAAAGAATAACAAGCCAAAATCAAGGAAAATTGGTGAAATAGAATAGTCTAAGCTATGAGAGCTGTGTCATCCAAAGCTGCTATATATAAGTGAGATGGGAGATTGAGAAAGTTAAGTTGTTAATAGTAGAGAGAGCAGAACAGCAAAAGGTCGCTGTATTTATCAAAGTAAATAAAGAGTCGTTGGGGTGATTGCTCCTATTTTTTAGTATATTTTCAAGTGTATCTGAAGGATCAACAATCCACACATCATCTGTCTGTTGTTCAGTGGGTTTGCCTGTGCAATCAATACAGTGGATCTAAATGATACCATCCAAAATTATAATAGTAATCTTAACCTCAATTTTCCTCTCAAGTTTGAAGAAGATGCAAAATATGAAATCAAAGAGCTTGCTTTTAGTGTGAGGTATGCATGCATAGATGTGGCAAAAACTTTGATGTTTGTTCCCAATTATCCCAAACCCACCAGCGCATCAAGTCGTTCACTTGTGTGCCTGCGTTAATCACTTTTGCTGAGCATCAACTTGATCAAAACATTGAGGTAATAGATACCGCCAGCCTTATTAACAAAAATAACCCCAGCTCTGCCTTATTATGCCGCATACTGCTGATGCCCTAACCCCTAGGTTGTCTGTCATGGTCCACCAACTAAAGTAGGCGCCAGAAAAAAGTTTCCCCAAATCTTTCTCACCTTCTGATATGGCTTCCTAGGCTGTTAGCCGAGGGGCTATATTAGGAATTTTTTTATTTATAATAATCCCTTTGTTTGGCCCATTTGCAAATAAAGATGCGTGGATGCTCCCCCTTTTGGGTTGGGCACCACTAGTGCTAAAAAAATCAACTAGGACTTTAGTCTTTATACTATTGTCAAATTTATCAATAATTTATAATTTAATGCACACCACAACCTGTGCAGTAGATTTGAGAGCTTAAGCAAGTAACTAAACATTTTACAGTGTCAGATTAAATCCCCATTTTTAACCTTTTCATCTTGACTTCTTGCTCAACTTGACTTAGATAATAGAATTTTCCCTTTCCAGACTGTTCCCAATGGTATCGCCTACTAGGAGATAGGCATGGTCTCCTAATTGGGAAGTTTTTGGATAAATCTCAAATCTAAACAAAACTATGTAATCCTTTTTAAATAAAAATCTTCGGATTTGGAACTTTATTGGCTGGTCTGAAGGGTAAATGGGGAAAGATATGGGGAAAACAGAGAGGAGAAGCAGCTATTCTTCTCTCATTCAGTGTATGCACTAGATCATAGATCTGGATTAAAGGTGGCCTTGGGGTTTAAACCATTCTTGGTTTCAAATAAACCTGTACAGCTTGATAGCTGGAGCCAAGGGTTTAACCTTACCCTTTTCTTAAAAGGACAGGGTCCACCCCCTTCAGGGGCATTGGCTAAGGCATAGCTCTTGTGTGGGGTAGGGACTTTAATAGCTGCAAAGTTAGCCTTATGGGTTAGGGAAGGTGATGATGCCTTGGGGTTGTGAAACTCATCAATAAATTCTTGACAGTTTTTGAAATCTTTGGATGGAACCAACTACCTTCATAAAATTGGATTTTATAAACAATACCAAGTACTGCAAACTTTTTTTGACTCTCCAAGGGTTTTAAATTCGCTAAACTCAAATTCAAGTGCACCCTCCACCATGATAGGCTCTATCTCCACTGGTTTCAGTCCTTTAAATGAAGATAAGGATAAGGCATGAAAAGAGTTGCGTATTTTCCAGTGGGAGGGTAACTCCACATGAAATGATTCATTATTCAGCACTTGGGAGATAGGGAAGGTGATGCCCAATTAAGACCAACTTATGGCGTGGCACTTTGAAGTGCAAATTCTTGGTGTCAATCATTTACCAAATACCTACTTGAAAGTTCAGGGCCGCATGACAACTTCTGTTAGCAAACTATTTGGAATCATTAGTTGATTTGTTCAACATCTGTTGGACCTGGTGGTACGCCATATGAATGTGTTTAACAAAGTTGTATTCAGCTATTACTGCAAATTATTGTCCCAAGGGTGAAGGCGGGATTGTAACCCATGTTAGCATACTTAGGTGATACCCTGTGAACACGTGTAAGGAATTAATGTATGAAAACTGGTCCAAAAAGAAATCTGTTGCTCATGTGACCTGGGAGCTAGTAGCATAGCGTTGAAGATAATGATCCAAGGACTGATTAATTTATTCAGTTTGGCCATCAGATTGAGGGTGGTACGCTGATGATCTGTAGGGCTTCAACTTCACCATGTCACACATGGACTTCTAAAATCTTGAAGTGAACAGAGACCTTCTATAACCATCTAGTACTAAAAAAGACAGAGACCTTCTATCACTAATTACCTCCCAAGGTAGACCAAAAAAGAAAAAACACAAGACAAAAACTGACACTCCATCTCTTTCGCAGAGATAGTTGTCAGGCAGTAGATGAAGGTGGCATATTTTGTGAAGTGATCCACCACATCATGACTGAATCATACCCCTGAGCCATTGGAAAACCCACTATAAAAACCACCAAAATTGAGATCCATAGCCCTTCCGCCTATAGGAGGGGGTGGAGGAATCCAATTCTCCCTGTTCAATATAATTTAAAGCAGCACACATTAAACAGCCTTCCATCCATAAAGTGACATCCTTAGTAAGGCATTCCAATCATATCCACGCTTTATTAGGGTTATATTTTTCTTCACGCCAGGGTGCCTCATAATAGGAAGATCACAATGTCCTGTTGGAATTTTAACAAGATGAATTCATCCATAGTTATCAAAACTTATGTTTAGATTAGTCAAGGATGGTTGCTGACTAATTTACTAGGTTTAATTATACTATTTAATAAATTATCAATTTGGGCTTTCCATTTGGTTGGATGAGCTGTTTCAATCCAACAGATCTGAAAGTGTCAGGGATGATCACCAATAGTAAATTGGTGCATTTTGATATTGGTGACTGAGGCTGAGGATGTTGAAATGCTTAAAACCATAATTTAGGATGGCGGATTGTATTTTGACAATGAGGATTTATTTAAAATGATCCTTGATAGTGTATTGGTTAAGATTAACACTGGCAACTGTGGTCAATGATGTTGATATATAGCTATTAATTAAATCAGATTTACGCTAAATTGAGAGTTTGACATCAAGTATTGCAGGATCACTGATGACTGATGTTAAGGATAATCCTATCATTTTATAATTTCAAGATTATCCAGTGACTTATGACGAGGATGTTCAAGTTACTGGCAATGGTGCTGAAATTCTAAAAGTCTATCACAAATGGACATTATGCTGAAATTAGTTAGGAATTACTGGTGATTAAGGCTAAGGAAAATCATGATGATATATAATAAGAAATCATAAGATTAAATTAGCAACAGATGCTGAATGGATCAATGTAATGTATTAGATGTGAAAACTGATGAATCAAGAAGGGATGATTGCCAGCCACAGTGCTGATGATTGGTGTTGCAGATTTTCCATTTGCTACAACTTGGGAGTCCATTAATGTAATAGTAAAATCTTATGAAAATTCTGGCCCTTGCTTTTTTACCATCATTGGTGACCTTTCACTTCAGACCCACAGGCACTCCCCAATTTGAGCTGTACACCAACTTCACCTTAGCAGATTAACCTCTCTTTGTGGGAACCAGTGTTTATCTTTTTTGGGTAGCATGACTCCTTTCTCCTCCACTTCATGGTTAATCCCCAGTTGTCCATTAATGGCTCCACTGACTGGGCAAGTTCCCACAGGATATTCTGTAGTTTTAGGTTAAGAGTTGGTTGTGCTGACCACTCCAGGTGTGTTCACCCAGTACCTAACCTCTGAAGATCTTTATTCCCTCCTCCGCCAGCCAAGATGAACTACATCCACTGTAAAGCTGATAAGGTTAGGCAACCAACTTTTAATTAAAGAATATGTATAAAGGTCTGAAGATCTGAATACAACTTAGTATAAAGAGATTCAACATTTTATAGTTAATACACACCTTTCAATATCATAAGCATTAATTACCATCTTTCAATCATCAGCTCTCTGGATGGCAATCATACCTCTTGATTTATCACTCCTCACATCCAATGTATTACTTTGGCTGAGTCAGCACCCATTGCTGAATTCCTCTTATAACATTATATTATAAATTCTAGTCAGTGGATCATCCCTCTCGCGCTCAACTTCTGGATCCTCTGGCACCATTGCCAGTTAACTGATCACCTCATCCCAATTTTCTGGCTAATCTTGCAATGGTTAATTGGGTCATCCTTAACCTCAGTTACAAATGATCCCAAAACTTGATTATAAACTCTTGATTCAGCATTATTTTAACTCAATTAATTATAAATTTATTTTGACATTCTCAGCATCAGTTTCTGGTGTCAAGAATGACCCGATTTGGCATTAAGTATCATCCCCAATGTTTTTTTAAAGTCAAAATACAATTTGACTTTATTAATTTGTATTAGATTTTTGCATACTTAGCATCAGTTGCTGGTATCAAAATTGGTCAAAACATTAATAGACATCATTCCTGAATAATCATTGATGTCAAATTGATAATTAACCATCAGTTATAGCAATCACAATCTTTTTGACATCCCTGGACTCAGTAACCAGCGTCAAATTCCAATTTCCTGTTGGGGATGATCCCCACACTTCTTTGATCCGTTGATTAATAAAACAAGCTCAACATAAAAAAATGAGGAATTCAATTGGTTTATAAATCATTAATTAAATTATTGAAACTTTTAAATAAGTTGGCAACCATCTTTGACTTATATAAACTTAATATAATAATTATTGAGGAATTCATTGGGTTAAGACCCTAACATATCCCCCTACTAAACCATATGTATAGTCCTTTAAGCGCGACTCCACCAATTTGGTGAACCAAAAAACATCAACGCAATGGTTGGGAGGTTTCTGGCACTACCTCCAAATTCCAAGAGGCGTTAACAACTAAAACATCAGATATGATGTTTTGCTGGTGTCATCCTGCTCAAAAAAACCCAGTAGCTTGCGCAACCTGTTAACTAAACTCTAGTTGATAAAGCAACACACTAACGGAGCATCCTGAAGTGAGCACCAATGTTGCAGATTTTCCATTTGCTACAGTTTAGGGCTTAATTAGTATGCCAGGCAAAACATTAAGAAGACTTATGGCCCTTGCTTATTCACCATCATTGGTTATCTTTCCCTATAGATCCAAATGCAACTCACAAATCCAGCTGGACACCAACTTCACCTTAGCAGATTAACCCTCTTGGTGGGCACTGGTGGTTATCACTTTCCTGGGCGACCTGCCCACTTGCTCCTACACCTCGTGGTTAATGCCCAATTATCCATCACTGGATCCACTGACTGGTAAGTTCACCTTGGATATTCTTTAGATTCAGGTTGGGAGTTGGTAACGCTTACCACTCCAAGTGTTTTAACCTAGCACTTAAACTCTTGGGATCCTTTGTCCCACCTATACCAGCCAAACTGAAATACATCCACTGTAAAGCTGATAAAGGTAGGTGACCAACAATTAAGTAAAGAAAAATGAATAAAGGTATGAAGATCTGAAGATAATTTTATTTAGAGGAAGATTCAACATTTTATAGGCATTACCCCATTTTTTAAAAATCCTCAGCATCAATTACCATCTTCCAATCATCAGCTCTCTGGCTGGCAATTATCCCTCTTGATTATTATTCCTCACTTCCACTATATTACATAAGTTCAGTAAGCATCTGATGTTGATTACCTTTATAAATTTATATTATTAATTTCATCAGTGGATCATCCATCTCACGCTCAAATTCTGGATACTCTGGGACCATTGCCAGTTAAATGATCACTTTGGCCTTATTTGTGGCTGATCTCAAAATGGTTAAGTAATTGGATCATCCTTCTCTCTCTCTCTCTCTCTCTCTCTCTCTCTCTCTCTCTCTCTCTCTCTCTCTCTCTATCATCCTTGGCCTCAGTTGCCAATGATCCAAAAACTTGATGTCATACGCTCAATTTAGAATAAACTTAATCTGATTAACATAATTTATTTATACATCCTAAGCATCAGTTGATGTAGCCAAATGTCCCAATTTGGCATCAGGGATCATCCCTGATGGTTTTTGAAATCAAAATAAAGATTTATTTTTATTAACTAATATTATTAGATTTTGACATACTCAGCATCAGTTGCTGGTATCAGAAATGATCAAAACATTATCAGGCATCATTCACACTATATCATTAACATCAAATTTAAAATGCATCAGTCCTTGCAATCATAAAAACATTTACCAACCTCATCCTAATTGCCAGTGTTAAATTGCATTTTACTGTCAGGATGATCCACAACTCTTCTCTGATTTGTCAAATCATTGAGCCTGATCAACCTAGCCAAATGGGGAGCTTTAAATTGCTTTATAAACCTCTAATTAAAATTTGAAACTCCTATATAAGATGGCAACCATCTCAACTTAATTAAACTTAATTTCAATAATTACTGAGGAATTCAAATTGATTTATCTCACCAATTGGAATTGCCAGTGAGAGTTGATGATCTAAAAAACGGCAATAAATGCCAATGACATTAGCAGGTGGAACAGAGGATTGCCATGAAAATCCCTATAGATGGTTGAATCTTCCTCAAAGTAAAGAAATCTCCAGACTTCTAATCTTTTTTAATTAATTGTTTTTTTTACTTTTATTAGCTTTAAAGTGGACAGAGGTTAATTTGGATGGTAGAGGTGAGACTGAAGATCCCCAGAGGTTAGGTGCTGGAATAAAGTACATGGCGTGGTTAGTGCTACAACTCTCAACCTGAATATACAGAATACCCCAAAAGGATTTTCTCAGTCAGTGGACATAGCTATGGACAAGTGGGTATTAACCATGAGATAGAGGATTAAAAAACCAGGCTGCCCAGGAAGGGGGAAGATGACCACTGATGCCAACCAAGAGGAGTTAATCTGCCAAGGTGAAGTTAGTAGTCTGCTGGATTGGGGAGTTGCATTTGGATCTATAAGGAAAGGCAACCAATGATGGTGAATAAGCAAGGGCCAGCAGTCTTCATACTGTTTGGCCTGGAACACTAATGGAGTCCCATTACTGCAAATTGAAAAATTGCAACAATGGTGCTCACTACAGGGGTACTCTGTTAGTTGCTGCTTGATTAGCTGGAGGTTTTGTTAAGAGGTGCATTATCCACTGAGTTTTTTTTTGGGGGGGAGGATGCTGCCAGTGGAAACTCAGACCCAACCTTTAGTTTCTGACGCCTCCTGGAGGTGAGGGTAGTATCAAGAACCTCCCAGTCATTGCGTTGATGTGTTTTGGCCTACTGAAAATGCTGAAGCCGCACTTGAGGACAATCATCTAGTTAAATCAGGAGATATGGGAATTTCCTCTGATGAATTCCTCCATAATTATTTAAATTAGTGTCAAGACTAGTTGAGGATGGTTGCTGACTGTTTTATTAGTTTCAATTATATTATTTGATAATATATTTACTATTTGTGCTCCCCATTTGGTCAGGTTGAGACGTTTTGATCCGCTGGATCTGGAAAGTGTCAGGGATATCTCCAACAGTAAATTAGTGCCTTTTGATACCAGTGACTGAGGCCAAGGATGTCAAAAAGCTTCTAATTATTTAGGATGTCAGATTGCTAATTTGATGTCAAGAAAATTATTGGATTAATCCCTGATAGAATATTGATCAAAATGACACTTGTGACTGAGGATGGGGATGTCAATTTTCATCATTAATTAAATCAAATTTATTCCAAAATAAGAATTATTATTGAGGATTGTAGGAACAATAGTAATGATGCTAAGATAACCAATTATATGTTACTATTTCAAGTTTAGCTGATGACTTATGCTGAGGATGCTCAAGTTACTGAAAATGGTGCTGAAGGATCCTAAAGTCAAGTGCAAAATGGACTTTCCATCAACACTAGTTATGAAATTACTGGCATTTAAGGCTGCGGATAATTCACAATGATCTATAATAAAAGATTATAAGATTAAATCAGTAATGGATGATGATGAAATAATGTAATATATTGGACGCGGAGAATGATGAATTAAGCAGGGATGATTGTTAGCCAGAGTTCTGATGATTGGAATTACCAGTGAGAGTGCTGATGATTGAGAAATGGCAAAAAATGCTGATGATATTGACAGGTGGAGCAGAGGATTGCCATGAAAAAGTCTATAAGATTGAATTCCTTCTTAATAAAAAAATCTTCAGACTTCTAATCATCATATTTAATTAATTGTTAAATGCCTATCTTTATTAGATTTAAAGTGGACAGAGGTTAGCTGGCTGATAGAGGTGAGACAAAGGATCTCAAGAGTTTAAATGCTGTGTTAAAACACTTGGAGTGATAAGAGTTACTAACTCCCAACCTGAATCTACAGAATACCCCGTGTGGATTTTCCCAATCAATGGACACAGAGATGGACACGTGGGGATTAACCATGAGGGTGGAGGAGCAAGAGGTCAAGCCTAGAAAGGAGAAAATGACCACCAGTGCTCATAAGAGGGTAAATTGACAAAAATAAAGTTTGTGTTCTGCTGGATTAGGTAGTTGCATTTGGATCTATAGGGAAAGATAACCAATGATGGTGAATAAGCAAGGGCCAGCAGTCCTCATATATTTTGGCCTGGCACACTAATAGAGTTTTAATTGCAGAAAAATGGAAAATTTGCAACAGTTCCCTTATGATGTGGAAACGCAGGCCAAAAGAAACACATACTTTGTAATAGAATAATTTACCTTTCCTTTTTGAAAATACCATCCAGATGGGGCCTTACTAGCAGCAAGCTTATACATAAGGTTGAGACCTTCAGCATAAACGTTTGGAAGGCCAACACATTGTCCAAGAGAGAACCCTCTTTAGTGGAGAAATTTTGAGCGAAGGCATCTGGTTCTATTTCAGTCACAGACTCAGTAGCGGGGAAGATGCTTTTGGGTGGTTTGGCAAATTTGGGTTTATATTTGGGATTAGCTTTGGAGCGTAAGTGGAGGGAGCTACATGGCAATGGCTAGGAAGGAGGCATCATGATTTGCTCAGGTGGTATTACTGCAACTAACTCGGAGTCTATAATAGAAATATGTCCAAATGAAGAGGTGTGACTAAGAATTTCTGGAAAGAGATGTATGAAAACCTTGACAAACTATATTTGAAGTTGAAATATAAGAGGTCATAATGAATTCTAGTTTGTCTCTGGTTCAGCTTCTGAAGCTTGTGATAGTAAATGAACAATTTTTGGGCAGCGTGCACCACTACTGTGTGCTTGGAACCTTTGTAAGAGATACAGCTAATGCATCAGAGACCAAGAAACGTCAGCCAACTCTTAATCATATATGACCTAAGAATGCTCATTTATGCTAAACTTCCTTGAGAAGTAAGCCATAGGATGTTCTTTCTCCTCATGTTCTTGTAACAAAATGACGCCCATTGCAACACCCAAAGCGTCACATGCCATAATAAAAAAAGTTTGTCCACAGCATGATGCAAAATGGGAGCAGAGGTAAAGATTTCTTTTACCACATTTTAAGCCTTTGGCACTCTGAGGTCCAAACAAAATGATATTCTTACCGTGAGGGAGTGTAGGGGAGATGTAAGTTCATAGATGGCTTGTGAAAACTTCAAAAAGATGACTGATCCTAAAAATTTACGCAGATGCTTCTGCATCACAGGAGTAGGCCAAGAGAAAATGGCATCCAGTATTAAATGTGTAATGGTATGACCATTCTTTAATAAAAGATTTCTAAAATTGCACTTAATCCTTGTAAATGTACATTAGACAGCTTTATAAATAATCCAGCTTTATATAGGGCCGCCACCACAGCAACTAAATCCTTGATGTGTTGTTCAGCATTGGTAGATAAAGTAAAATGTCATCTACATATGCTATTGTGCAGGAGAACCTGAGATCACCCAGAGCTTCATTGATGTGGAGAGGGAAAACTGCTGTGGCATTCTTTAAGTTAAAGGGCATAGCTTAATCTGATAAATTACGTACTATATTAAGCTATCCATTTGTCATTCATAACCAGAATTCACCCACACTTGTGGAACGCCTTAACCAGGTCAAGTCATAAAAGACCTTAGACTTGGAAATGGCTTTGGAGATATCAGCTTCCAAAGGGAGGGGACATGGATTCAGGACAGTGAAATTAACTAAGCGTCCATAATCCACACAGTGTTGCAGTGCATCACTTGATTTCTGAGAAAATACCACAGGAGATGAGATGGGGAGTTTTCTTGATCATTCATCATTTAGCCACTATGTCATCAATCCAAACTTTGTGAGCTTGAACTTCCTGTGCCGCTTATGAGTAAAATGGGAAGTTGATTTTAATGAGATCAACTTTCAACTAAAAATTTAGGTAAAACTCAAAAGATTAAGAGGATTATGGCGTTTTCCACTTTGAACACAGCTTTTTAAGTCTCTAGGATTTGCAGCATAGTGAAGAGGTCAGGTGCAGCATCTGAGGAGGAGTACTCCACTGTTGATGCCACCGCGTTACCTAGGGACAAAACTGGTAGTAAAGGGACCTTCCCAGAGTATGTATATGCGGTGAATGCTAGAATATACCTTTCTAAATCAATACTTACAAATAGCTGACGCCACCAACTAACTTATAGGGTTATTGTATACAGCAACTCTGGGATAGCAGAGAAGTGGGATACAAGCTTGTGCTCATGTGCCTTGAACTTGGGAGGCTTACAGAGCGGCAATGTGACCATAGGGATGTGGGAAGCACCCATAACTGGGGCACAGTAGTAACTTGAACATCCAAAGACTGCACTACCTTCAGGTGTATGTAATTCCCAGAAGCACTGGTTACTACCAAAGTATTTAATGTGACTTTCAGCTGCCTAAAATGCCATGTTTACATGACTTTATTGAGGGAACCAAATGTCAAAATAAGGCTGGACGTCAGGAGTCCAAAAAGGTTAAGCTTAAGGACCTCTAGACTTAAAGCACACCTTGGACCAATGCTGGGTGCAGGAAAGATATGTCCATGTTGGTCCATGGGAAGTGCGTGATTCTCAGACCTACGTTACAGAGGAGGCATTAAAAACACTAAAATTTACTTAATAATGACGGTTCAGTTCAGTTGCTCAAAGAATTGTGGTTCAAACCCCATTCAATTTTCAATATTTTCAAATTGGGTCAGCTCAGCCTACAATCAATAACTCAAGTTTGTTTAACCTTGAGCTACAATACCATAGCTGATGGTAGGGTGCACTAATTTGGTAATTTAGGCCTGGCATCATTTTCCCCAATTGAAAATTGCCTCCCCTTGTTTATAGAGTGGTTATTAAGAACAACTTCCCTTGTTGGTTATCTTTCTATTAATAAAATTCCTATTAGTTTACGTTTTAATTATGGTAACTTGGGCGAACCTGTGTGCAGACTTCTTAAGGAGGTCTCTAACAACGTCAGCCGTTTTATTTGCACAAAATTAACTACCACATTTGTTGCACCGCTGGGCCACCCTGGTCCCCTCCAGACCGAAGCACCCAAGCACTCCAGCCCAGATCTCCGCTTGGTTATGGACTCCCCTTTGGGGTCCACCCAAGTCTTGTTTGTTTGTATCCATTTAATATGTACCGCATTGTACACCCTTTCTCTGGGTTACTTTGGCTCCACAATCCTCTGCGGTGCTATGCTCATCATCATACTAATGAATGGTTCCCTGGCGGTGTGGCTGTGCATCTTGCACTGCCTTGCTGGGAATTGGAGAGTTATGGATACTCTCCTGACATTTTATGACCAACTAATTTTTTTACGTGCACTAGAATTATCCATATGGGACTTTCACAAAGTGTTTTGGATGCGCCAGTTTTTGGTCACAGTCGCAGTGAGGCTCACATCTCTTTTCTTATTTTTCCAATCATTGGTGCATCTAGGCGTTATTCTTGCTTCCTTCAACTGAGAAGTAACCACCCTTTTTGCTCATACCTGGTGGATTTAGACGTTTTGCAATCTGAGGGTCATGATTTCCCAACTAAACTGAAATTAAAAAAACCAATATACTTAAAATGATAATTCTTGGCACTGCATTTGGACGGTGCAGGCAGGATCATTGATGAAGGACTTGATGGTGATGGCATTGGATAACGATGCACAACCCACTGCCAAAATAGGCATGGGGTCATTCACATCCCAAATGTATTTATAATTGCCAATTATTTATTCAAAAATTAGTCAAATATCATCACTTATGGCTCTAATTTGGAACCCATTTTAGTATATCAGATCATAATAGAGAAATTGCGCTTGACCCTCACCATTATACGCAGAATACAAGCGGTGGAAAAGGAGTTACTTCGTCAATATAAAGATGTTTATGCAGTTGATGAAGATGTGGTGTTATTTGACCTCAGTAGTAGAAGTGGCCAACTACCCTCTCCATTCCATGACGCGGAAACATACCCTGGAGGCATGCTTGTACCTGATGAAGAGTTTTCTGGGAAGGTGTTGGCTTTTTCTGCTTTAAATAAAGATCATTTAAGATAAATTTTGTCAACCGCTACCATTTCATCCCATTTAGGGAAAATCAGCATTACTATTATGATGATTACAAGAGTCTCTGAAAATTTTATTGATTAAGACCTGACCAACTACATTGAGTTGCACTACTTGCCAGGTGTATGGTTTGGGGGCTTTTCAAGGTATTCCACGCTAAAAATCTTAGGGTTAGTGAATTAACAAGTTGGCAATCACCATTTGTCTGACCGCTTCTAAGCTATCAAAAACCTCTTGTACCCCATTATTTTGAGTGTAGAGTGGTGGAGAATGTTTGAAGTTAGAATCAACATAAAAGACAATAACTTGTCATTACTTTTGAAGAATGGGCATAAATTAGTTGTCCCTTTTACTGAAGCAAACTCTCAGGGCGATTTTCCACACTGGTCCAATATCCACACTCTCAGTCTTACTCCATTTCTGAAGCCCTCTCTGGAGGTACCCTTAGCTTCCTGTTTGGAGGGGCTAAAATAATCGTTTGATGCGGCCTCAGCCAATGTACTACCAGCTTATTTAGAGTTTAATTGCGAGTTCAATCTCACTGTTAATCTGGTGCATATATCTTCTCCCATTTATCCTTTGACTGTATGGAAGGAAACGGCCTTAGATGTGGGGGTTACGGAGCAGTTAGATAAAGGCGCAATATTTCAGCGTACCTCCCCAGTATTTCTCCACTTCTCTTTGGAGAAAAGTCATATGGTACCTTACGTCCATGTGTAGATTATGGGAATCTCAACAACGTCACAGTATCAGACTTGCATCCCATCCCGTTGGATTCTCAGATTATTCAATATGTGGAGAAGGCTAAAGTCTTCTCTAGACTGGACTGCTTAATTGCGTTCAATCAGATCCAGATTAAGAAGGGCCAGGATTGGAAAACCTCATTCTGCACACAATAAGGAATTTTCAAGTTTTGAGTCATGCTCTTTGGGCTAAAAAACGCCCCAGCTATCTTTTCAATGCTGTATAGATGCGGCTTTGGGAGACCTTCTGGATGTATGCATGGTGGCTTTCATGGATGATATCCTGGTATTTTCCCCCAATTAAGAGTACCATGCTATACACTTGCAGCATGTGGTTAAAAGTTTGAGGGCAATCAACCTAAGCTGAAAATCAGCAAGTGTGAGTTCTTTAAGTCCCAGGTCACATTCCTGGGCAACGTCATGTTTGATCAAGGTCACATGGTAACTCCAGACAAGGAGAAGGCAATTTTTGAATGGCTACCCCAACTTTGTATAAGAAATTGATAATTTTTTTGGGGACGAGTACATTCCTTAGGTAATTCACACCAAATCTTTCTGAAGTGGCAGCGCCCTTGTATAAGGTGAGTGAGGCAAAAGTGCTCCAGTGGTCCCCAACTTTTCAGGATACCTTCCAAGCGGTAAAGTACACCCTGTTATACACGTCCATCCTTTGCCATGTCAACCCAAAAAGGAGTTTATTGTAACTTCTGATGCCTCCAACTTCGCCATATTGGTGGCCATATTACAAGTAGGCAAAGATGGAATAGAGCATCTGCAGGGATTTTTATCCAGGAAGAAGTTTTACCATAGTTAAACTACGCCACATATGATAAAAAGTTATTTGTAGTGGTTGAGGCGCTGACTTATTGGCATCATCACTTGCATGGCTCATCCCAACCATTTCGCATTTGTACAGATCACCATGCCTTGTTGTACCAACACGCACCTCATGTCTTGATCCCATGGAAGACCCGCTGGCATGAGACCCAGGCCAATTTGCATATTATTATGAGTTTAAAAAAAGGCAAGGAAAATGGTTTAGCAGATGAATTGAGCTGAAAACCTTCACTAGCTCCCAATCCTAAGGAGTTAGAGGTAGAGAACACCCAATTGGTAATTCCACGGGTAAAATTGTGTCTCAACTTCCCTCTCCCTTAACCCACAGGCCAGTGCTTTCTCCTCTGGAAAGCGCGGAGAAATATGGTATGCTCAGAAAGATAGTTCTTTAACAGTCAATATCAGATGATTATACTATGGTCCTCGCTAAGAGCAAGCTAAATCAAGAAGAAATTACCAGGTGATCCACATTAAGGACGAGATGGTGTGGTTTCTGGACGCCTCTGGGTTCCCGCAGGACCCCTTCACCTGGAAATCATCTGGGTCATCATGATGGGATCACCATTAGCTACTCTGTAAAAGCAAAGGCTCTTGAGCTTTCTTGCTGCACTTACAATTGGAAGGGATTAGCCGTGAAGGTTGCCAAATACTGTAAAGAGTTTCTGGTCTGCAACCAAATGAAGCCAAATTTCAACCCCTCTCAGGTTTTTGTGCCAAATCAAAAGGCAGAAGAGCCTTGGACTTCATTATCGGTGGATTTTATAGTGAAGGTACCTGCTTCTGAAGGCTACGTCGCAATCATGATAGTGGTGGACTGTTTTATTAAAGTTCGCCCACTTTATCCTCTGTGGAACCACAGTAACCGCGGCAGAGATGGATAGGCTTTTTTGTCAAACGTTTTTGCTCTTCATGGGGTCTACCAAGAGATATTTAGTAATTGGGGGCCCCAGTTTGCCTCTATATTTTGGAAAAGTTGTATAAGACTCTTCAGATTCGCCCCTGCCGTTCAACTGCTTATCAGCCCCATTCAGATGGACAGACAGAACGAGTGAGCCAGTGCCTAGAACAGCTTCTGCGGTGTTACACTGCCACAGATCACTCAGATTGAATTTTCCATCTCCCCATGGTTTAATTTAGTTATAACAACGCCCACCATGCATCAATTGGTTGTTCCCCTTTTTTGCCAACTATGGCATCAACCCTGCCTTCAACATGGATCCCAGTTGTGAGTCTAAGGTGGAAGCAGTGATGGGCTTTGTGAAGACAATTATGAAAGTACACCAAAGGGTGAACACCTGTTTGGATGTGGCCATGCAAGCTTACAAGGAGAATGCTGATGGTAAGAGATGAGTTGGTCCAGCATACAAGGAACGGTATCTCGTGATGCTGGATGCTAAAAACATTTTAATCAAGCAACCATGCAAAAAACTTGGACTGAAGAGGATTAGCCTTACTGCATTGTCTGAAAGGTGGGCCACATCTCATAACGTTAGATCTCCCCCCATTCAGAATCTAATCAGTCTTCCAAGAAAGTAAGCTTACGTTGTTTGAGGTCCCCCAACAGAGACTCCTAAGGCTTATCTTGTGTATGGGGCGCCAGAGTGGGAAGTGGATGAAATAGTAGCCTCTCTGTTGGAAATTAGCTTTTCTGGCTACAGTGGGCTCTGCTGGTTGGCAGGCCAACCAGTATGAAGACTTTTCAGCCCTTGATGTTTCACCTTAGGTGATGGGGACAGAAGCACCAGCTGACCCCTTGGCATGTCACCCATGCCATTTTGGGATCCCCATACTAGCCTCCAACCTATAAAAATAAACAGAAACATATAATAAAGGTAGATTAGGAAAAAAGAGATCTTTATTAAAAGAGAGCCAGGTATTTGTATGTACAAAAGGGCTACTGTGACATTGCTGAATTATCAGCTCATTGATGGACCTTCTAGCCAACCACTATCTCTTCTGCTGTGTTTACTATCTTCCTGGCGTCAACCCTCTCGCTCCATACTTCCCAATGACCAAATATAAGTTTTGGCTCATACTCAGTAGTAAGTCGCTGGTGATCTATATAGTCATTAAATATGTGTAATTATCAGATGTGGATTTGACTTAGTAACTATGCGCTAGAAACATCTTCAGCCACTTAGATAACTTGGGACATCTCAGCTTTTCACCAATAACTAATTTTGTCTCTTCATAGTTGATAGTTTGGGAATCACCTTACTTACGCAATAATTAATTATTAAATTATAGGAGCCTAAACATCCTCATCCATCATTAAACTCAAAACTATCAGGTTCCACCAACAATTACTTAAATTTACCAAATTAATCATTCTTGGCTAATAATCATTAGTGATCTGTATATTAATTAAGGGTCATCAATTGCCCCACTCAATCCTACTTTTAATCACGGTGGAATACTTGGATTTGGCTCAACTCAATCTGGGGAGCAACTACTTAGCAATCGTTCAACATCAATAATTTCAGTCAATGAGCCATTCCGCCAGGATTGGCCATTTCATCACAATAACGATTTATAATTGGAGGAATCCATCTGATTAATTTTCTGACACTCCCATTAGGTAAGAAAAAGACTTGAGTATCTTGTATCCTGGAAGGGATTTGGTGCAGTGGAGAACTGTTGGGTCCCAGCGTGACTGCGCCCATGCCCAAGATATAATTAAATTAATTCACAAGCGATCCCATAAGGCTGTAGGATCCAAGTACAAGCAAGCTGTCTCTGCCAAGAAATTTGCCCCTTCCCACAAGAACTTTTCCTTGGCAAATGCCCCTGGAGGGGGGTGTAACACAAAAAAGGAGGAGAGGGTAATGTCATGTTTACATGACTTTTTGAGGAAACCAACTTCCAGATAAGGCTGAACGTCAGGAGTCCAAATAGGTCAAGCTGCAGGACCTCCCTGATTTAAAGCATATCTTGGACCAATGCTGGGTGCAGGCTAGATATGCCAAGTTGGTCCATAGAAGTGCGTGATGCCCAGCCCTGTGTTACAGTGGGGGCTTAAAATGCACTAGTTATATTCTTAATAATGACTTTTTGGTTCAGTTTCTTGGAGAATGGGGATGAAAACCTGTTCAAGTTTCAATATTTTCAAATCAGGTCATCTCAGCCTGCAATCAATAACTCAAGTTTGTTTAATTTTGAGCTACAATACCATGGCTGATGGTAGAATTTGCTGATTGGGTTGTTTAGTCTTGTCACCATTTTACCCAATTGATGACTCGCCTCCTTTTGTTTAAAGGATGGTTCTCAAGATCAACTTTCCTCGCTGGTCACCTTCCTATTAATAAAACTCCTTTTAGTTTACGTTTTTAATTATGGTAACTTGGGCGAACTTGTGTGCAGACTTCTTAAAGGAGGTCTCTAACAACGTCAGCCGTTTTATTTGCAAAAAATTAACTACCACATTTTATTGCACCGCTGTGCCACCCTGGTCCCTCAAGACCGAGGCACCCAAGCACTCCAGCCCAAATCTCCGCTTGGTTATGGACTCCCCTTTGAGGTCCACCCAAGTCTTGTTGTTTGTTTGCTTCCATTAAATTTATACCGCGTTGTACACCCTTGCCCTGGGTTACTTTGTCTCCAACACCCTCCGCAGTGCTATGCTCACCATCATACTAATGACTGGTTTCCTTGTGGCGTGGCTGTGCATCTCACACCGCCTCGCTGGGTATGGGAGATTTACATATACAATTCTGACATAAAAGTAATCTGTATTGGAAATTGAAAGAAGCACAATCAGATATTTAATTTATTTAGAAAATACATACAACTATCTGGTTTTTAACCACAGTGGGCGGTTGGATTTGCTCAGATTGAGCAAAATTGATTGATCATAGCCTTTGCCTGAGCATATAATAAGGGACCCTCCTCAGGATTGTATTGATCAGAAGAAGGTTGCACCTCTTACAGATCCTCATAAACTGGGATTTTTCAGGCGCTCAGCTTCAATATGGACCATTAGGGAGCTATTATAGGGAGATATAGCAGGTGCCTTAAGATGTATTTGTATTAAAGCCTTTGCATTGATATTTCAGTGACATCTTTTTTCTTACATAGTTGATCTTAATTTTTTGCTTCCCCTTCTTCTGCCTCATTTACTTCTGCATCCGCTTCCTTCCTCTCTTATATTCATTGGTATAAACTTCATAGAGAATAAGGATTAGAGGGAGGAAATGCCATAAGGTACACTTGGGTGGTTCAACTGGTTTAGAGCATCCAAATATGAGAACAGTGAAAGCAGCTCCTCTGAATAGTGCGCCCTAGGTAAACTTTTATCATTGAGCAATATAATGAGTGGAAACCGATGAAAGAGGAGATGGAAGGCAGATTTTATCATATTTTCCTATGTCCCACATTAAAGGGAGGTTTGAAGTGAGATCACCAACTTCAAATGGTCAACCATCTGTCACCAAGAAATAAATGCTTAAAAACACAACTTAACCAAAGAATTGTTTGTTGGGTTATTTTGTTAAGTGACAACGTGCCAAGAGAAAACTGGCCTCTGAATATGGTTTCTCCAGCAGCCACAATGGTAGACACATACTACTCGGCTGCGCCTCATAGGATTTGTAGGGTTAAATTGGGGAGGAGTTCTTTTCATTGTAGGGTTGCAGCTTCCAATAGTTGGGGTTAACCTAGCACCTAAAGATTCCTCAATCACTTAGTCCATTATGCGTGACCCTTGGGTGGTATCTACTTTGTAAAAACATAATCTTGGGATTTTAATAAATATTTTGGCAAAATAATAAGAAAAAAGAACTTTTTGGGGTGATATTTATATTAATAAAATTTAAAAAAAAATCCAACACCCTACCATAGGTAAGATGCTGGAAATTTAGGCTGGGCCGGGGAGAGGGAGGTTTCTAAGCTGATTATAATATTAGGAAATGATTTTCAAATTCAGATTCATTAACAGTTTTAAACACCAATTACTATTTGATAATATCAGCCAAAAAACCCAAATATTCTCAGGTTGTTTTTCCAAAATTCTGAATGTCAAAATTTATATTCTCAAATTTGGAATGGAGTGTCAGGTTCAATCCACATTTTTGGCCTTTTTGTCTCAACTTCTTTCTCAACTCTGACTTAGTAGTTGAACTTTCCCCTTCCAGGCTGGATCCTGATGGTACCTCCTGCTGAGAGAGAGGCATGGGTCCCTGCTTGTGGAGATTTTGGGAGTTTATTCAATCTACACAAAGTTGTTAAATATTTTAAAATAAACTTTTGCAGATTTTAAAACTATAGTAGGTTTATGCCGAGAATAGATGGGGAAAGGTATGGGAAAACAAGGAAGGGCAGCAGCCACCCATCTCTAATTTAAGGTATTCCCTAAATCAGAGATCTGGGTAAGGGCAGGGCCTTAGGATTTGAACCTTCTTTGGTCCTAAAGGTGTGCATAACTGTTCAGTTTGATATCTGTAGCCAAGGGCCTTAAAAGTTTACCATTTTAAATGCATTGAAAGTTTACTATCCCTCACCCTCATTCCTTAAGCATAAAACTCAACATTCTGCATTTTATAGGTTGTTGAGGATAAATTTTAACATAGCTTTTAAAATACTAAGCAAAATTTCTATTATACTGGAATTAAATTTAATTCTGCCCAACTTTAAGATAATAAGACTTATGGAGGGGCCAAACTCTTTAATATTGGAGCAAGTGGATATGTTGCATTTGGCTAAGCTTTGGTTTGTATTGGCAAAAGTAGACAGGAAGTAAAGGGGCAGCTACCATGCATTAGGAATACAACTGCATTGTCAATCCCTTATGGTTTATCAGCACCACTTACATCTTTCACGCTAGATCAGAATATTGGTACCTTGTGGCCTGAGACTTTTGTCCCTAGGTGCTGAAGCATCCATTTTGGAAGCTAGTTTTTTTACTTGATACACTAGTTCCATGACAAATTTGGCATATACTGTAATGATCAAAACATCCCAGTTTCTGAACGCTATCTTGCTGTGGCAGATAAATTTGATGTTAAACAATGGTCTGGCATGAGGTTCATTAAGGTAAGTGTTTTTGTCATCATACTCACCAATTTAAACTTGGATCTAGGGAAATTTAAAAGCAAGAAAAGATGAAAAAGGTAAGCGAGGATTTGACCCCAAAATTAGCCTTGATTTCTTTATTTATGATTGTCGCAAATTTGATATGACTGGATGATAATCTTGGGACAGCCAGGAGGAATCTGCTGAACATAGTATCAGTTATGAATATTTGAGTGCCTTGAAATGAGGCGATATTGGGATATAACTGGTCTTATTGGATATAATGAGTTTATTGGATCACCTCTATATAAGGTGATAAGGTGACAAGGCGATGTTGATATTTGATGAATATGAAGTAAATTGCCTACAAATAGGGCGACAGCGGATTAAGAATAACAAGCCAAATTCAAGGAAAATTGGCAGAATAGAATAACCCAAGCAATGAGAAATAGTATCGCCTGAAGCTGATGTATATAAGTGAAAATGGGAAATTGAGAGAGGTAGGTTTTTAGGGCAGATAATATGGGACAGCAAAAAGTAGCTGTATTTATAAAAATAAATAAAAGAACTGGTTGGGGCAATTGCTCCTATTTTAAGTATATTATCAAGTGCATCTGAAGGGCTGACAATCCCTTATTGTCCGTCTGTAGCTCAAAGGGCTTAACTTGTGTGAATAGCCCAACATATTCTAGCGATACTGTCCAAAATTATAACAGTGGTGCTCACTACAGGGGGCCCATTGATTAACCACCCAACACTCTGAACTCCAGTTGCCAACCATGACTTACCCAAGCCATGTCATTGGGGAGTCTTCCCAGAACCCCACATAAGCTGGATATGAGGAACTCAAAGTTACCTTGGATGCGGTACTCAAAAACCAAGATGAACTCCTTCAAGAATGTAACGCGGTCATGCACCATCTTGATATTACGTTTAGTCAAATGCAAATCTTGGGACTACAAAACAAAGAACTTGCTGAATGACTGAATGATACCACCTAGCAGCTGCAATATGCAGAACAAAGATTCTCTACTCCTTCTCAGTCATCTCGCTGGGAGGATGATAACTATCAAGAAGAAGCATCCTTCATAGGTGAAAATAGCGCTGGTCAAAGCTACGACACTCATGATAATAGCACTGGATATTTATATGAGTCAGAACACCGCTTACCTCCAGTAATGGCTGTGCCACCTACAACTGATGGTCATGCTAACCCTGAAGTGACGAATATCCCAAATTCTGCTAATCCCACTCCTCATCGAGAATCCACTTTTGGGTCTCATTCCATTCCTCAGTATGGGCCTAACAACTGCAAATGAAAGAAGGAAATTAACATCAAAAAGATACCCCCGTTTGACTGCAATGGGAACATCCATGGATTCTTTAAATAATCTGAGTTTGCCATGGAAGGAGCCTCCAATAAATGGAAGGCTAAGTTGATAATATCTGCCCTGGATGTAGGAAGCACCGATCAGGTCACCTGTTACCTCCCAAGTAATTCTGTCTCCTATAAGAATGTAAAGGACACCATACTTCGCTTGTTTGGAGGAAACTCAAAAATGTCGCAGTGGAAAGCAGAATTCTTAACAATCGGATTCCATTAAAAACAGGACTCTCATTGAGTTTGTAGACCAATTCACAACAGAAGCCCATGTACTGATTAGAGCTGGGTACTTAGCGGAAGCTGATATATGCATTGCCATGTCCATTGCGGTGAAGCCATATCATGAACTTTCTAATGTCATTTTGCCACTTCTGGATGATGATGTACCTCTGCTTAAGGTCGTACAGTTTTTATGTCAGGTATCCCCTAACTTTTCGCCGCCAAATTTGGATTGTAAGACTACCACTGCCATGTCACCCTCTTATTCCGGAGAATACTACCATCAACCTCCAGCTTCATTTAGTAATCATTGGACTTACTATAACTCTGAGCCTTATCCTCAGCTGAATTATAATCAACAGTTAGATCAGCATCAATGGGCTGGACATGACAACTGACAGCAACCTAGTTATTGACCTGGACCTAATTATGCTGACCATCAACAATTGGCTTACTGACCTGGAACTGGGTATACTGAACGACCCCAACCCTTCCAGTCTGGACCCGCTTATGATAACCTGGGACGTGGTTCTTATGGGGTTAGCTGCTAGAAATGTGGTCGCCCTGGTCATTTGGCAAAATTCTGCCATAATCGCCATGTGAATTACGTACAATAATACCAATACTGTCAGGGAAAAGATGGAGCGGAGTAGAGATGGGGCCCTCTACCTCCACGGTACCCACTCAACACGTCCCCAAATCAATAGTAGTATACCCTGTGAAAGTTCCTCAGAAAAATGACGGAATTTTATACTAGCAGCCAGTTGGAGGAGTAGATGTAGTAACCTGAGCTCAAGCTAAGGCGATGGATGAAGATGAGTCCCTCAAACAAATGAAGCCCTATGCCTGTCAAATGCTTGATCAAACTTCCTCAGACCAACTTGATCCTGCCACGGATGCGCCAACTCTGAAAGGAGTGAACGTCGCCCTTCCAGTAGATGCCATTGTCAGAGAATACCCCCAAGTCAGAGAGGGGATTATGAATTTTCTTGGGAAAAGAGAGCCCATAAATGTTCATGTATTAAACAGTCAATATTCTTCTTATTCTGAGTGTACATACTGTGATATTTTTGTAGTGAAAAATAGAGTTCGCGCTGTTATAGATATTGTTGCTCCAGTCAACATAGTTTCCACTAAGTTAATGCATAAATTGACATTGAAACCTGATGTGGACCATCACGTGGTTTATGGAACTGCTAGAGCTGTAAGCACAGTCTCCAAGGGAGCTTATAGTGCACTACCTCTGCGCTTTGGGTCCATTGTCATTATGGCTCCAGCGATTGTGTTACCAAATGAACACTATGACCTATTAATTGGGACCGCTTTTCTGCGTCATTTTGGGGCTATAATTGATATGATGGAGGAGACCCTCAACATCCTGGGTCAGCAGATCCCAGATTTACTTTACTACCAGGGGAGTACCAAAGGATCCGGTGTGCATACAAGCCATATCAAACTCGCCTATGGTGATGGGGTATGGCCTGTTCACTACCATCGACTGAAGCGCAAAACTTGGGCCCTTTCCTCAGAAGATCTATGAATATCAAGGGATACCACTTCGAGCGGCAGGACCCATATCTATCCCTTCCGGCCATCAAGACTTAGTAAATACTGAGTTAGAGGTACAAGTGCCAAGTGGGTTATACAGGGAAGTTATTGGGCTCTATCATCAAACATGGTTTGAGCCGCACATGGCTCCAGAAATTATAATCCTGGGCCATGGGGAGATAAAGGTTTTGTTAGCAAACCTGCAGAGCAAACCAATGCAAATCTGCTGCCACCAAACTAGCGTATCTACACCTGATTCCCATAGATGAGGTCCATCAGGTTCATGATTTCAGATCATTGGATGAATTTAAACTACCACTTGAAACATCAGTTGATGTACTAATGGTGGTACCACGGAGTAATTTAAAGGGATTAATGGATGAACAAAAAGATCAAGCAATGGATTTATTTCAGAAATACAAGGGGATTTTTGCTGTTGATGATCACGATTTAGGGTGTGCCCAGGGGGTGGTCCATCGCTTGGACACCGGTGATCATCCTCTGATAAGGTCTCAGCCGATCTGCCACTCTCAGGCAGCAGAAGATGTGGTCACTGAAGAAATTGACAAGTTATTACAACAAGGGATGCTTGAGCCATCTAAGAGCCCATGGGCTTTGCCTGTTCTAATTGTAAAAAAGAAGGATGGCACCAACTGGGTAGTAATAGACTTCTGGAAGCTCAACAGTTATACTGTCATGATTCCAATATGACTGGACAATAAACTCTAAGTCAATATGGTGGAACGGATGGAACCTGCTGGAATCAAACTGGTACTAGGAATTTAAGCGCTTCGAAATGAGGCATTCAGCAAATCAAGAAGATTTATGCCAAGATTTGATACAAAATGAGAGTAAGTCAAAATGGGAAGCAGAAGAGAAGAGTACCAAGTTGAGGATGCATCCGACTGGGGAACCAAAGTATAAAGAGTCTGATGGAAGATAAAAGGGAGGAAGTTTTTTTAGGAGAAAAGGAGAGCGCGCAGATAAGTCTGCAATTTATAGTAAAATAAAGGTCATAATAAGGGGAGATAGCTCCATACATTATTTATTAAAATTTTATTATAAATTGGCAACCCTTATATCGTCCAATTTTTGTTGCTCAGTGGCTCATACCCTGTGCAAACCCAACTCAGCGGAATCAAGCCGCAAACGCTGAGCATCAACAGTGGTGCTCACTATAGGGGGCCCACTAAGCAACTATAGTTAAAAAACCCAGAAAGCATATTATTCTACAATGAGGAGTCCTTATCTGTTCCAACAGCAAACCTGCTCGCAGTATATAGTCAAAGAAGTTCTTTTACAAATACAAGCTGTGGAAAAGCAACTGAACAAAGAAAGGAGAGTCCACCAGAAATTGTAACATAAATATGAAATGCTGCAACAGTTGATCAACAAACAGTTCACGGAGCAAAGAAGAATTGTTCATATTGAGAAATTACCTCCTTTCAGTTGTGACAGGAACCTACACGGTTACTTTAAGCGGTTCAAATTTGCTGTGGAAGGAGCTACAGATCGACAAAAAGAGAAATTGTTGCTTTCCACTTTGGATGTGGAAAGCGCTGATCAGGTAACCTGCTATCTTCCTAACAGATCAGTATCTTATGCACAAGTAAAAGCAATTATCATCCGGCTGTTCAGGGGTGCTACCAGGATGTGTCAACAAAAAGCCGACTTTATGACTATACAGTTTGACCAAAATGAAACTCTGTCAGAATTTGCTGAGCGGTTTTCAGCGGAAGCACACGTTCTGCTTGGGGTCAATATTTTAACCACTGAAGATGTAAGCATAGCAATGACGGCGGCTGTCAAAACATATTGGGAACTATATAACGCTATGGTCCATGTGTTGGATGGGAATACTAGACTTATTCAGATCATGAACGCCTTATGACGACTCTCTGCCACAAACAGTGCCCCCAATATAGCCCAAAAAATTGCTGTCGCCCCCACTCCAACCCTTGCAGGATATAGGTCACAGCGATTGGGCTATCAGCTGCTGGAATGTAGTCATCCCTCACATGAGTCAATATACCCTTTACAGCCCAGACGCGCACCATTTATGAACACTTGCTTCCAGTGTGGACAAAGAGGGCATTATGCAGCTAATTGCCCTAATCAACCACATGTGTATGCAATGCCAACTAGGATAATCAAGCAGGGAAAAGCTCGAGCAGAGTAGAGATGGGATGCTCTAGCTCCACTATGTCCATATCACTTGTCCCCAACAATCCTCAAACATCTTTTTGGGTAAAAATTAATCCTCAATTGGATGATGTGTTATACCAGCAGCTTTCCTTGGATACCCCTGCTTCTGCTCCCATGAGTAAAGGCTTACCCCATCAGGACGAGCTTCGCCAAGACGTGCAGAAGCCATATGCATGACAGATCCTGGAACAGACTAACATTAGCAAACCGGATCCTTCACTTAACATCACTCCTTTAGTAGGGGTTACCATAGCCATTCTGGTGGAGAAAATTGCTAGAGAGTATCCTCAAGTCGGCAAGGGCATTTCTCCATTTTTGAGTAGCACAAAACCCTTGAATGTACAAGCAATACACACTAATGATTCTTCTTACTCAGAATGTACTTATTGCGATATATTCGTTTAGAACACAAAAATCCGCGCAATCATAGACACGGGAGCAACTGTGAACATAGTCTCCACTCAGTTGGTGGCTAAACTTATGTTGAAACTGGATGTGGACCATCGCGTAGTATATGGGACCGTGGGAACGCACAGCACTGTGTTGGAAAGAGCATATAGCGTGTTGCCTCTATGATTTGGGTCAGTTCAGGTGTCTGCTCCAGCGGTGGGTTTGCCAAATAACCACTACGATATGTTAATTGGCGCGGCTTTCATGAAGGAATTTGGCGTTGTGATAGATATGGCGGAAGAAACCCTTACCATATTTGGTCAACAAATTCCAGTATACTTTTCCTCTGGTGGAATCCCAATGGATCCAGTCCACTCCGGCCAGATCAATATAGCATACAGTGATGGAGTAATCCCTGTTTGCTATCAGCGACTGAATCAGCAGACCAAGATCCTTCCCAACCAGATATATGAGTATAAGGGAATCCCGCTTTGAGCAACGCGCCCTTTAAGCTTAACGTCTGGACATCAGGGCATAAAGGGACTGGGCTCAAAATTGAAGTCCCTAAGGGGATTTATGGAAAAATCCTGGCGCCTCATCAGCACTCACGACTCAAACCACACGTGGCTCCAGGGTTATTGTTTCCTGGGAATGGGGAGGTGAAGGTGCTGCTTGCGAACCTACAGAAGGAGACAATAACAATCAGGCAGCACCAAGTGGTGGCTTACCTACACTTCATTCCTATCGGGGAAATTCGTCATATTCATGACTTTGACTCATGGGAAGATCTTGGATTACTGGCTCATTCCTCATTTGGTGTACTGACTGTAGCACCATGGGAAGTGATACAGGATTATCAGTGGAACAACAAGATAAGGCTATGGCTGTATTTGAAAAGTATCAGGATATTTTCGCTAATAATGGTCATGACCTGGGGTGCGCTCAAGGGGTGGTACATTGGATAGATATGGGGATCACTCTCCCATTCGTTAATGACCTATTAGACATTCAAAAGCAGCGGAAGAGGTTGTCTCCGATGGAGTAGATAAACCTATTGAGCAAGGAATGATAGAGCCATCAAACAGTCTGTGGGTGTTGCCTGTGCTCATCATAAGGAAGAAGAATGGCACAAATTGAGTGGTTATTGACTATAGTAAACTCAATAATATAACAAAGAAGGATTGTTACCCTCTTCCATGGATTGATGATGCATTAGACTGATTGGGTGGGGTGAACTATTTTTCCGCCATGGATCTGATCTCAGGGTATTGGCAGATCGAATTGCCATTAATGGAATGGGAGAAATGTGCAATCATCACCTCGAGAGGATTGTTCCAGCTGATGTGCATACTGCAAGGGTTGTGTAATGCTTTGGCTACATTCCAGCATGCCATGGATACAATTTTAGGTGATTTAAAGCTGTCCTGCATCTTAATTTACCCTGATGACATCAATGTGTTTTTGTGGACATTTACAGAGCACTTATACCACTTGGAGCAAGTGTTTCAGCGCCTCGCTGCTGCTAATATCAAAATCAAGCCTCCAAAGTGCCATTTCTTTAAGGAGAAATTTAAATACCTTGGGTTTGTCATGGATTCACACGGGCTTAAACCTCAGCCAGCTAAAGTAGAAGTGATAAGAAGGCTGACTAACCCAGTGAATAAGCGAGACATTCAAGTGTTTCTGGGAATGGCTGGGTGTTACCAATGGTTCATTCCCAATTTCAGCTGCATTGGGGCTCCACTTTTCGAGCTTTTAAAGAAAAACGCTTCTTACAATTGGACAGAACAATGCTAGAACGCTTTCAATGTATTGCGTACCACATTAGCAAGTGCACTCATTTTGCAATAACCCAACTTTGATAAGCTGTTCATAGTGCAAATGGATGCCTTGCTCTCTGCTATAGGGGCAGTATTATCTCAGAAGGACGATGATGGCATGGAGCATCATGTTGCCTTCTGTAGTCAAAGTTTGAACTGTCATGAATGGAACTACACCGTTACTGAGTGAGAATTTTTAGCGGTAATTTATGCTTAAGACAGTTTTTAGTATACCAGCATGGTTATGATTCCAAGTCATGACAGACCATGCTTCCTTACATTGATTATAGAATCTGCATGAAACGGAAGGGTGGCTTACACGTTGGGCGTTGAAGCTGCAAGCATATAATTTTGAGATCTTGTATTGACCAGGAGTGAAACATCAAAATGAAGATTGTCTCTCTAGGCTGCCAACAGTCACAATCACAGCGGATCTAGCTGACATAATGTATGAGAAGATGGTGGTAAATAAATACCAGGATGAGCCGCTGCATGTGATCAAAGTACTAGATGGTCTTAGGGCGGATACCTTTCTACGTGAAGGAGAACTATATAAGAAAATTGGTGACCAGATGTTAAGTTTCCCTAAGCCTTTATCCTTAACTGCAATAATTATGGATGCTCATCAGGCTGTAGGCCACAGAGGGTTGCGGAAAACACCGGATATGTTGCAATCCCAATACTACTGGGAGAGCATGCATTATGACATATTGGAACCATTAGTTGTTGTCATCAGTGTCAAGTGGAAAAACCATTTTGTAAGAGAACCACATATCAGCTGGTCAAGCCCTGGTTCGCTTGGCATACCACTTCTTCTGATGTAGTAGGACCTCTGCCAACTAGTACCAATTGGTCCAAATATATTATCGTCACCATAGATCCTCTGACTTGATGGGTGGAGGCCAGGGCCATAAATGATTTGGGTGCGGTTACTACTGCCAAATTCATCATGGAGTGTGTTATACAGCGATACGGCTGCCCACAATTCATTTTAACAGATAACGGAACCAATTTCACCTCACACATTCTGCCAAAGTTGAACGAGCTGATGGCAATCCATGGGGTTTTGACCACCCCATATCATCCAGAATCTAATGGGATGGTGGAGTGGGTTAACGAAACTTTGGTAAACATTCTCCATAAATTGGTAAATGATCAACCCTTAGAATGGAGCACCCTCCTACCCATGGTGGCATTCGCATATAATATCAGTTATCATTCAGTCACTGGTAAGAGCCCATTTCAACTGCTGTATGGTCAACATCCAGCTCTACCTGCCTTGCTATATTCGTGTGTAGAGGACACTGGTGGGGTGAATCCTCAGCAATATCTAAATCAACTCACGGATACTTCAATCAAGTTGCAAACAGAAGCTTACTCCACAAGTCTAGTGAAGAAATTTGTAACCAGGCGGCTGACCAGAAGCGCCGGAGTGATCTTCCATTGTTTGCTGTAGGGGATTACGTTTTATTCCACGGCCAGCATGGATTTGGATAAAAAAATAAGCTCTCTGACATTTGGGCCAGCCCATTTGAGATTATCAAGAAGACTGGTATGGATGTCTACACAATTAAGGAACCTGCTGGGGGTCAGGTTATCAACTGAGTCCACGCGAAGTTCCTTTGAGCAAACAGTAAGAACTTATCATCCAGTCAAGGAGGGGGTAATGTTGCGATTCCAATATGACTGGATTATAAGCTCTAAGTCAATATGGTGGAACAGATGGAATCTGCTGGAATCAAACCAGTACTGGGAATTTAAGCAATTCAAAATGAGGCATTCGGTGAATCAAGAGGATTTATGCCAAGATTTGATACAAAATGAGAGTAAGTCAATATGGGAAGCAGAAGAGAAGAGTAACAAGCTGAGGATGCATCTGACTGGGGAACCAAAGTATAAAGAGTCTGATGGAAGATAAAAGGGAGGTGGTATTTTAGGAGAAAAGGAGAGCGCGCAGATAAGTCTGCAATTTATAGTAAAATAAAGGTCATAATAAGGGGCGTTAGCTCCATACACTATTTATTATAGTTTTATTATAGATCAGCAATCCTTATATCATCCGATTTTGTTGCTTGGTGGATCAAACCCTGTGCAAAACCAACTCGGCAGAATCGAGCCACAAACGCTGAGAATTGACAATTACAATAAAGGATTTGTACCCCTTGCTAAGAATCGATGATGCTCTGGACTGATTAGGGGGTGCCCGCTAATTTTCTGCGATGAACTTAATATCAGGCTACTGGCAATTTGAGTTACCCTTGGTGGAACAGGAAAAAGCGCTGTGATCACCTCTAAAGGCCTTTTTCAACCAACACGGATACCTCAAGGTCTGTGTAACGCTCCTGCTACTTTTCAGCGAGCCATGGACACTATTCTTGGCAACCTGAAACTGTCATGTATCATAGTATACCTTGATGATATTAACGTTTTCTCTCAGACCTTTTCAGAGCATCTTGACCACTTTGAAGCAGTATTCCACTGGCTGGCTGAGGCGAACATTAAAATTGAACCTCAAAAAGTGTAACTTTTTCAAAGATCAGCTAGAATACCTGGGCTTTGTGGTAGACTCAACTGGACTGCAGCCACAACTGGCTAAGGTGGAGGACATCAGCAAAATGACTACACCTAATAGTAAGTTTGACATACAGGTATTTCTGGGGATGGTCAGTTACTACTGACGCTTTATCCCTAATTTTAGCTTTATTGGGGGCCCACTATTTGAGTTGTAAAAAAAGGACGCTGTGTTCGAGTGGATGGAACGTCATCAATCCACTTTAGATGCACTCTGTACGGCGTTGAGCAGTGCTTTAGTGTTGTAATATCCAAACTTCAACCAAGAGTTTATCATTCAGATGGATGCATCCATTTCTGCTGTTGGGCAGTACTTTATCAGAAAGATGATGAGGGAGAAGAACATCATGTTGCATTCTGTAGTTGTAGTCTGAACTGTCATGAGTGTAACTATACTGTGACCGAGTGAGAGTGCTTAGCAGTAATCTGCACATATAAAAAATTCAGAGTCTCTGCATGGGGTAAAGTCTAAAGTCATAACCGATTACACGTCATTACGCTGGTTGCAGAATCTCAAAGAACCAGAAGGACGGTTGGCTTGATGGGCTCTTAAGTTACAGGCTTATGATTTTGAGATTCTCCATCAGCCAGGAGCAAAGCACCAGAATGCTGACTGCTTATCTCAGTTACTGACTATTGCGGTGACAGAAGACCTTAGCGAAGTGATGTATGATAAAATGCTCAATGGAAAATACAACAACAAACCGCCCCAAGTAATCAAAGTGTTAAATGAATTGCGCACAAATACCTTCCAACGGAATGAAGAACTGTACAAATGGATCGCGATTCTACGGTGAATTCCCTGTGGCTCTCCTCATAGCCAGGAACTATTATGAGCGCTCACAGAGCAGTTGGGCATGGTGGCATGCATAAGACCATGGAGTTGTTACGCCCACAATACTAATGAGAAAGTATGAGTTTCTATGTGCTCAAAACTATTTCCTGCTGCCTTCCGTGCCAAGTGGAGAAGCCATACTGCCATATGATATCATATTGGTTAGTGAATACACATTTTGCTTGGCATATAGTCTCCCTCAATGTCGTTGGCCCCTTGCCAACAGGAGCCAACTGTTGTAAGTACATTCTAGTGGCTATCGACCACTTGACCTGGTGGGTTGAAGCAAGGGCGATATGCGGTCTGGGGGCAGTTACAGTGGCTAAATTCATGTTGGAATGCATTATTCAGCGGCACGGTTGCTCTCAGTTTATTCTCACTGATAATGTCACCAACTTCACCTCACACATCCTTCCCAAGCTGAACGAGCTTATGGGAATCCGCGGAGTTCTGATGACCCCATACCACCCCGAGTCCAATGGAATGGTCAAACGAGTGTATGGAACTCTGGTGAACATACTCCAAAAATTAGTAACAGATCACCCTTCTGATTGGAGCTCTCTTCTTTCCACCGCCATGTTCACTTATAACATTAGTTACCATTCTGCCACAGGGAAGAGCCCCTTCCAATTACTATATGGCTGACACCCAGCTCTTCCAGCGTTGCTTTATGCGTGTGTAGAAGACACTGGCAGACTAGAACCCCACTGCTATTTGATTAACCTCGCGAACATTCTGATCAAGCTACAAACTGAAGCATATTCCTTCAGCTTGGCTAAGAATATCAGAAATCAGGCAGCTGATCAGGCACGCGTTAGTGGTTTGGTGCCATTTAAAGAAGGCAATATGGTTCTCTTTCACGATCAGCATGGATTTGGGTGGAAGCATAAGCTGGCTATTATTTGGGTCAGTCCATTTGAAGTACTAGAGAGGACTGGAGTTGATGCATATACTATTAAGGATCCTAAAAGTGGTCAGATCATTAACTGAGTACACGCAAAGTTCCTCAGACCTTACAAACAATAGGAACTTATCGTCCAGTCAAGGAGGGGGTAATGTCACAATTTTGATTTGAATGGACGATAATCTTGGGACAGCTGGGCAGAATCCTCTGAACATAGTATCAGTAATGAATATTCGAGTGCCTTGAGATGAGGCGACATTGGGATATAATGGGTCTTATTGGATGTAATGAGTTTATTGGATCACCTCTATGTAAGGCGTAAAGTGACAAGGCGATGTTGATATTTGATAAATATGAAGTAAATTGCATACAAATAGGGCAACAGCGGGTTAAGAATAACAAGCAAAATTTGAGGAAAATTGGCAGAATAGAATAACCCAAGCAATGAGAAATTGTATTGCCTGAAGCTGATGTATATAAGCGAAGTGGGCAATTGAGAGAGGTATGTTTTTTAGGGAAGATGAGATGGGACAGAGAAAAGTAGCTGTATTTATAAAAATAAATAAAAGAACCGGTTGTGGCAATTGCTCCTATTTTTTTAAGTATATTTACAAGTTTGTCCAAAGGATTGACAATCCCCACATCATCCGTCTGTTGCTCATAGGGCTCAACCTGTGTGAATAGCCCGATGGATCCTAGCAATACCATCCAAAATTATAACAATGAAATAAACACATGGACAACTTTAATCCCAATAGTATAATGGCACCACGAACCACTTATAGAACATAACCAAAGATATGCTTGCGGACCAAAGTCCTGAAAACCAACTTTTTTGTTACAGAACAAAAAACTAAGTTCACTGTGGGATACCAGGCAAGGTAAGACAAGGGTGGCCCCACGGACACCATAGAAGACTCAACAAGAAGGTGGAAAATGAGAAATAATTGTGAACTGAGTTCAAAATTGCCTGGTCCTGACCTTTTAAGGTTGCCCTTCTGAGGAACCCCTCCCACACTATTTTTTATGTCCCAATAGCATAAAGAGTAGCTCAGAAGGGGCACAGCCCAGCTCTAAGTCCCGCATAAGCCACAAAACCTCTAAAACGTGTTTCAACTTGAGATTTGGAAATCTGAATCTTGAGTCAAAATGTAACATTGGTTTGACCCTACCATTACATATACAACTTTACACCCAGTCAGCAAATCTGCCTTTGCTCACTTAAATTAGTTGGCTAACTTGCTTTAGAGGGATTCTGTTCCAAACAGATCAGACACCAGGTAACCTTCAGAATGCAAATGATCATCCTCACTGTGTAAATCTTCTTCTGATGATACTTGATGTAGCATTGCTTGCTCATTATCATTGTTCATTGCCCTGCTGTCAGAATTCTTCTTGACTCTCCTAAAATAACCTTATTTGTTGGCCCATCAGAAGGCTCATTGGGACCTTGACCAACATCTTCCTTGGCGGTCTCAGTAACCTAAGTTGATCTCCTAAATGAGTGTCTTTCTGAGAAAATACCATATTAGTTACTTTATCTTCTGCTCAATCTCTTAAATCTCAGACTGGTTACTGGAAATTTCTTCGCTTGAACCCAAATTATTGTTTAAAACAAGGACAAGATTAAAAATTATGTTGTAGAAACTTTTTGTTTAGAATAAAATCAAATTATTTTTATACTTCTCATATAGATCAAAGATGTAAAATATATGTATAATAAAAAATTCAAAGTGGGGTTTGGCAATACTATGCTTTACAAACCCCTTGTAGACTCTTCTAAATTTCCGCCATGGTGGTGGAATCCATCTTGTTCAATACTTCGATCTTCAAGCTCTATCTCATGATGGACATACTTGAACCATGATATTTGGAGGCCTCTTGCTAATAGCCGCTTCTGGGTCCTGGGCGGAAGTACCTCTTATAGTAATTACTTCTTTTAACAATCTGGTATCATGCTAATCTCATAATTTAATCAATGGCGCTATTCTGATGCACCTCGCTTCAGGGATTATAATCAACTTTCAAAATTGGTTGATCACATTTTAGTAATATTTTGACGGAAGGTTTGATTGCTTCCGTTGAGGTGATTCAGTTCAATCATTTTTTGTCATTGGTCAATAGTAAATTATTTAAGAACCCAAAGGTATATATAATGGTGTAAATTTTATAATAAAGTTGGTAGCATTGCATTGTCTACATACTGAAGATCTCTTTTGCTGGCGGATATAAAATTATTGTGCATAACATCATCCTGAATGACTGTTTATTTTTTGAGCCATCTCTTTCTATAAAAGGGAAATCATTTCCCTTATTGGTGGCTCAAACTTAATATAAGTTTTGTGGTGTTGTTCTACTAATGGGGTTCCTTTCAGAGAGCAAGGAATTAATCTCCATTATACTTGTGGTATATTTCATGACACTTCCCATCCAAAGACAAGAATGTGGAAGGACTTAAGGTGCGAACATGTACTCTGTTTTACACAATATAGTTACAATCAACTCATATTTAGTACTTGGCTCTTCTCTTGCTATAATAGTTTCAGGGACAGTCCACATGTCTTGCAACTTCTCATTATGGACTCCCTGTAAATGATATATTAGGGGCTTCTTTTTCAAAATAAACTCTGGTAACTTATTCTGTCTCTGACTCTCACGCTGACTCTTGGAGATGGTTGCATCGATGTTCTTAGAAGATTCAAACTGAATCTTAATCACCTCTTTAACCAACCCTTGATATTAACTACCAGGTGGTATGTTCTTACAATCTGTGGCAATGCATGGTGCCAACAAGGTAGGTAGAGCTGTTTCACTCCCATACAGTGATAAAATGGAGTTACGCCAATCACCAGTGATGGCTAAACCTGTATGCTAACAGATCAGATGAAAGCAGTTATCCCACTTTGACTTGCATTTCAGGGCCATCTTCTTTGATATTTTCCTAAGATTTTATTTACGAATTATATTCTTCTGTTGGAGAATGGAGTTTTGGAGTAGTGAATTCCTGTATCACTCCAACTAGATCCATAATATTCTTACATCATCAGACATAGAGTTCTTCTCACCATCTGATAGTTGAACCTGAGGGAATCCGTGCCTCACTATCACTTGGTTATACAAGAATATGGCGGTTGATCCTTTAGTGTATGTCTTAACTGCTGATGCTTCAACCCTTTTGGTGATATGATCAATAGCCATGATTTAAACTTGATCCACTTGAGATTTAGGCAGTGGTCCTATCACGTCAATGAATATATAGTGGAATAGTGCAGTTTAGGAAATCAGATGGAACTTAAAGCGCTTCTCTAAGGTCTGAAGCTCACTAAAGGTACACAGAGTTCCAACTCTTGATTTAATTTTATCTGACATTGAATCCTCATAGAACTAGTCTCTTAGGTATGTCAACATCTTTTAGAGCATTCACAGCTAACATGCTTGTAAGCTTCCATCACAAGTTCCATTTAATCACTAGATTAGATGTATGGGTACCAATTGTCATTGATCTTCTGCAAGTTTCCATCAATATGCCGTTTATATCAGGAACGTCTTATAAGGAAAATCTTCATTACATGGTATCATATTGCCAATCCGCCTCTGGTAATCCAATAAAGTCATAGAGGCGATTGCTTTCATGTACTTGGAGATATAAAACTAGTTTTGCAACAGACCATCACACTAAGACGCTTTCCACCTTCTTTGTGTATGATTTTAAAATGATAACTGTTTAAATTTAAATGTTTTGTTGATCATTCATGGCCGATAACCCTTAAATTGATTAATTGCATAGGTTCAGTGTTGTGCTATTCTCCACGTTGTCTGATAATAATATATAGTTGATTGATAATAGTATGATGACTATTATCCATAGTTGAATAAAGCACTAGTATTGAGTCCAACGCTTGACCAGTATTCCTCCTCAAAATACTTAAGATGTCCTCAATAAAGATTCATTCTCTTATACCGCCTAATTTTATCCACACTCATATCCTCGTTTATGGCTTCTCTCTGGTGACACACATTCAGCAGCAATCCTCATCTTAATTCAGCTTCTCTTCTCTGGATCTACGCTCAAATCCTTACTATTTATCCTAAAGAGTCTCCAATTAAAGCACAGAGCAATAACTTAATTATAGAAGAATAGAACTATTAATAAATTCTGGTAATTACTGGTTTTACTTATTATCTTAATAAGTGAATCCTTAAAGGATTTTATAATGGGAATTCAGCGTCCAACCCTTAGTTAGCACCTTATCAATGAAATGTCAGCTGTTGCCATTGAACCAACCATTGTCACCTCATCAGCAATGGTATTCCCATCCTGGCTAGAACTCCATTATTGGACATCCTCAAGACCTAAAATGGAAAGAGTCAGAAAACGTGTCCTTAACGTTTTCCTCTCACTCCCAGAAAACCAACCATATTTGGCAAGTGACCTGCTTAGATAATGGGACTTGTTACCCATTAAGGCAGGTTAGGAACCAACTGAATTATTTGCTAGTAACAGTTGGCATCACTTTCCTCACAACTTGATCCTTAAATTCCCAATTGGTTGGTGATGAAACCCAACTAATACCAATTGGTATACCTGATAGTTAATAACTATCAGATGCCCCTATTTCGTTGGCAGCTCTGACTGACAAGATCTTAAGCATTCACCCAGATTGATCCTTGATAGATCCAAACAAGGCGAATTACCTAAAACCTCTGAACTTTGTTACCCCAAAATCAGGGTCAACTGATATCTAATTCACTTCGCTATAGGGAATTATCCCCTAGCTTCCCTTGTAAATAAGCCAGCTAGAAATATGGAAAAAATCCCAAAGATACCCCTGGAGCTTTACTGCCCATCAATCAAGACGTTCGTTTGGATCCTTTATGTTGCACAGCCAGCAGAGTGATGTGTGATCCATTATTGCTTTATGTGTACTTCATATAGGTAGGGTCTAAAGTTCTCCACTGCTTGATTAAATTCCAGGGCTATTTTTTGTTACATTGTAGTTCTTCTCAGCTCTGGTAAAGACCTTGGAGTAGTACTAAATGGGATGGTATATACCTTCCTCATCCAGTTGATTGAGTATCAGTTGGGGTAATGTCTCTAGCATCAGTATACAGGTAAAGAAAATATTGTTTTCCAGGTAAGCCAATATTGGTGCCTCTACAATCTAACTTTTTAATTATTCAAAGGACTACTCTTGCTCTAGACCCTATCCAAACTTGGTTTTCTTAATCAATAAATAGGCGAGCAGCGCAGCCAAGTTTGCAAAATGGGGATAAAGTGCTAGTATCTCACCATCCCAAGAAGTAATTGGATGTCGCCCATACTTCAAGGCTGTTCCATGACTTAAATAGGTTTTATATATACTTCCTGTGGCTTGATTACTGTTTGGATGATATCATGTAGTTGGAACTCCAGCTGCCTCTTCAAAAAGGTATACTTGTTTTGTTTAGACTTCAGTTTTGACTCTCTTAGTCAGGTAAACACATCTCATAAAGTGTTGGAGATGCACTTGGAAACTGTGTCTGTATACTGTTATGTCGTCTAGATAGATGATTAAACTTGACAGCTTGAGATCTCCAAAAAAAGGTCCATCTCTCTTTGAAAGGTGGCAGGGGCGTTGCACAGCCCCTGAGACATACTTGTAGGTTTGAACACTCTCTTACTGCTGATCAAGGAGAACTTTTCCTGATATTCAGTCGGGAGCTTCATCTGCCAGTAGCCACTGTCAGGTCCATGGTGAAAAAGTATTTTAATCCTTCCAAGCGCTTCAGTGCGTCATCTATCCAAGGGAGCGGGTATAATTCCTTTTTGGTAACCTCTTTCAATTAGTGGCTGTCCATAAACACAAGGTGAGTTACATTTTTTTGTGCACTAGGAGTACTGAGTATCCCACGGGCTCTTTAAGGGTTTTATTAAGCTAGCCTTAGAAAGCTTATTTATCTTATTGGCATAACTTCATCTTCAACTTTTGAATGGCAGTATGGCTTAGACTTGAAAGGGATAGCAGATCCAATGTCCATCCAGTGTACCTATCCTCTTCACAGTCAATAGCCGTTTAGTCCAGTGCTAAAGATGTCTTTGTACTCTTCCAGGAGCTCACCCAATTCCTTCTGTTCCTTATCAATCAAATATTCAAATCTTCATTTATTGAAATAGATAACAACATGCACTGATTTAATGGCGTTGCAGCTAGTAAATCTAACTTTAACAACGACTTGTCCTTTCTCTACGTGGATAGGCTGGTTGGGGATGTTCTTAAATATGAAAGTCAGTTGGTTAGTGTATTTGGTATCAAAGAACCCAGACAGCACTCTTAGCTCTTATTCTCTGATCCCTTTATGATTGTAAACTTCAAGTATCGAGTTTGGAGGCATCTTAACACTGATTTAGAGTAACATACATCATTTTTTGCTAGGTCTAATTTCTATTTCTTCAAATAAGCTCAGTAGTGGGCCTTCTTCTGCGCTAACCATGACAGGCAGTTTGCTAACGCCCTTCTCCTTCAGGGTATAGTGTATTGAGTATATTAATTGATCAGGTTACACCAAACATGTTTTCTGCTTGAGCGACTTGGCATCTTCATCCTTGAACACCAGCGGAAGTTGGTAGCTGAGCATGCCCATGGTACTGATATTGGAGTCAATCTTAGCACTTAACTAAAGTAGAAACTTGGTGCCAGTTAAGAAATCATATTGGTTGCTGTTTATAACCATTTCTAAAGCCATAAGAATCATGCCTAAAATATAGAAGCAATGTGAAGTATGCTTTCAAGGCGTGTGTGACATATGAACTAGCTGAGCAATACTTAACATTGTAGTCTATGTCTGGAATAAGCTTGAGTTTCATCATCAACTTGGAGGAAATGATATTTACAGATGCTCCACTATCTAGTACAACCAAGAAGAAAACCCACTGTATCATTACTTCAACTTTTGCAACGCTCTTTCTAAGCAGATTCTCAGTCACCAAAACGTCAGTGGCTGACTCTTAAGCTGCTTCAGAGCTTTTCTATGTGCGGTGTCTTTAGTGGTATCCTCAGTATCTGTTTCTATGCTCTTGAAGGTAGACATCAAAAGCTGCTGTACTTATTTAATAGTGTTCATGATCCTTGTAGGTTGAGTGCCTATGCCAAGTAGGTATCATTGATACAATATTATCAATCCATTAATTCATAATCAATTGGGTTCAGCCACCATATTAAGTGCCCCTAACGCGTAATATCCTGCACTGATTACATCCTCATATTCATGATCATCTCCCTCTTCAGCGTGTAGATCAACCCAGTTTACTGTATTGGTGGCATCTTTGGTAGGGGTATGTCCTTCTTTTCAGTGGCATTCATCAAACAAGCGCGCCAAAGTGTCCAGGTTTATGGCACTTGTTGCAGGTAGGTTCTCTCTAAGGCTGTTGTTCTACCAGTTTTAGAGTCTTGTCTTAGGTTTCTTGGGTTAATTGTGAGTGACATAGACAAATTTAATTTTTCTTCGAGGAGGTTGTCCTGATGCCTTTTATTCCATTCTATAAGTTCCTGTAGCATCAGTAAGGCGTCTTTGATGGCCTTCAGCAACTTCCCGGCCTTGATGGCTGATTCCATATGCATCTTCAAAGCATAATGCATCTCCAGGGAACTTAATAACACCATCTTTGTAGTTGATAGATATAAAGTTCCTTTTGTCCATAATTTCTGAATCTTTAGATAGTAACTTGCGGCATAATTATTGACTAATTCATTCTTTCTTATCTTCACGAGTATGAGGTCTTGTTTCACGTTCTGACGTCTTGATCACTTCCAAAATCTGAAAAGAGAATATTATTAACTTAATTCCAGGTTGAACCAGGGCATAAACTTTCACTGAGAATCTCTTGCACCTTGTGACTCATGAAGCCTTGTACATGGTGGGCCTTCTGGAAATCACTCACTCTATACATAATATGTTCACATCTGTGGGAAATCTACGATGTTTCCCTCACCATGTGTATACATCATCTTAAAGTAGGACTTGAATTTTGAGTCTTCTTCAATAGGTTCAGAACTTACCATATGCATTGGCATGGCAGTCAATTGAGTAGTCATGATTGGTGTCTCTATTTGAGTAACTTCTCAAGATGAGGTAGGGTTAGATAAACTTGTAATTGAGCTTTTAACTCATATAGACTCTTGTAAAAGGTGTTCAGCGTGTAATTGTGTTGATCCAAAAGATCTAGTATTCATTTAATGTGAGGATGTTCATTCTATTCTGTTCTCAAAAAATACCTGTCTGTCTCTAATCTCTTTGATGAGTTTTCATATTTTTACAGCATAAGTTTCACTCACAATTGTAATAGAAGCAATATGGACTTTTTTAACAATCTCATTGACACTCTCAAGATGGTTTTTATAATTCTGCTACTTCTAGTTCTAATGTTCAGAGCCATGAACAGATTATTTTTCTCCTCTCTTTCCAGGAGTTCATAGGAATATTTAACATGATAGGTCTCCATATTTAATTGTCAATTTGTCCCTGAAAAATCTCATTTCCTTCTGATGCTCCTACCCCAATGTTGTCCGCCATGGTCCACCAGCTAAAGCGGGTGCCAGATAAAAGTATTCTCAAAGCTTCCTCGTCATCTGATATGATATCCTATACTAGTAGCTGAGGGGCTATATTAGGGTTATAATTTATGATAATCCCTTTGATTTATTTGCAAATAAAGATGCTTGGCGGCAACCTTTTTGTGTTGGACACCACTAGTGCTAGAAATCTCATTTCCTTCACTATAATCCAATGGTTTCACCCCTTTAGTGAGCACCATAGTCAGTAAATCTGCATTTACTCGCTTAAATTGGTAGGCCAATTTGTTGTGGAGGGGTTCTGTTCCACACATATTAGACACCAGGTGAACTTTAAAAGGCACATGATTATCCTCATTGAGTAAATATTCTTCTGATGATACCTAATGTAGCATCACTTGATCATTAGACCTGTTCATCACCATGCTGTTGGTACTCTATTTGACACTCTCAAAAATAACTTGATACAACGGCCTAACACAGGACTAAATGAAACCTCAACTAACCTCTTCCTTGATTTATAAGCAACCAAGATGTTCTCTTAAACGAGTATACTTTTATTATTATATACAAGACTGTTTACTGTATCTTATATTCAATTCTTATATTTCAGATTGCTTATTAAAATTTATTACTTAAAACAAATATAAGTGAAAGACAAGGATAAACTTAATATTATGTGATGGAAATCCTATGTTTAGAATAAAAGAAGTCTTTTATACTTCTTGTATAAAATCAATACATAAAGAATTTTAAATAGAAAATAATTGTGAGTGGGTTTTGACTTTATTCTATGGGCTTCACAAATCACTTTTAAGTCCCTTATTAATTTCCATATTGGTTAAAACATCCATTTTATTTGATGCTTCAATCTGTGAGCTCCATCTTTCGTTGGACATCCCTACACTCAAGATAATTTGGTGGCCCCATGCTCAATACACGCTTCTGGTCTGGGGCAGTAATAACTTTTATATATTTGTTGCTTATTACTTTGTTTGGTAATATGCTGCTTGAGTTGAGTTTCAGTAATGGTGCTGCTTTGATGCTCCTTGTTTTAGGGGTTTGATCATCTCTTGATATTGATTGCCTTTTCAGGCATTAACTGATGGAAAGTTTGATTGCTTCTGTCAGGGTAATTAAACTCAGTCAACTCTTTACCATTATTAACTTATAATTTCTTTTTGGACACCACAAAGATATAAAAGTGGGTCAATTTTCATAATCATCATTGGCGTCGTTGGCATTGACTTCATACCAAAAACTTTTATGTTTGTCAGCTGTCTGTTTACATCAGATGACGTCATACCAACCAGCTGGTATTCTTTTGGTATGTCATCATCTATAAAAGTGGGGTCTATTTTCCTTGTCCATGACTCAAACTCATATTTATGAATTCTAAGGTGTTGGTATACTGGAGGGGTTCTTTTCAGAGACCAGGAAATATTTTACAGCATACTCGTGGTGTCTTATATAACATTGAGTAAGAAAGTTATCAAACTGGGGTGGAAATTATGGCACATGGGTGACTTTCTAGGAGAAGAATAAGCGTTATTTTAATGCTAAAAAATAAGCGCTATTATAATAATTATTGTCAGAAGTAGATAATCTGTCCACCCAGGTATCTTCAGAGGTAATGTTTAAGGGACTGCAGCTTTATTTAGAGGCATGGTAGTAGTATGTCTGCATGAAGAGCCTATTTCTTCATGATGACTTCTCTTTTGCCAACAGTTTACGTTCTTCCTCCTCTACATGTCACTTATAGCATTGGTCCATGGTTTAACGTTTACCTTTACAGTAGTAGAATACTGCTAAAGTGTCTAACTCACTCAGAGTGTGATGATGATTGGGGTTGATACATTGACAATAAATTATTTTTTATTCACAGGCTGCGCTATCAAGCAAATTGGAGGGTCTTCTTCTTGAATAAAAGACTTTTTTCACATGGTCTAAAATTATCCAACTTTATTGAAGCCTTGAGTTTAAACTTAACAGGGCTGTTTTAAGCACACTGGATTTATATCAACCTCTGCAGACAACAGTAAGGCTAATTTCAAACCTCATTCAATATAACTATATTTAGCTTTATTAGCACCAAATAAAACAATAATATTAAAGGAGATCCTATAAAAGACATTACTTTATTGATATGACCATATTAAGTATATAGTATTTATGAGATTTGGGGGTTTTAAAGTAGAACCTGATTATATCCAATCAAGTTTTTCTCATAATGTGATTATTCATTTGCTCCCTATTTTAAGGCCCGCCAAAATCCTAATTCTTTTATCCTATGGGATCTTCCAGGCTTCTCAATTAAATTTTATGGAGCTCTAGACTGCTTGTGAATGTGTGACTGCAGCTCTGTATGATCTTAGTGTTCTTGTAACCATGTGATTTTTGCAACAGCATAGGTACCACATTAGTTTCAATCATTGGAATTTAAAAAATGAATTGATTTCCCATTTTGGTAATTTTTACATTGTTAAGCTTTGTTAAGATTGGAAACCATATTTGGAAATTTTTTTGGTGATCTGTCCATCATTGGTGGCTGAACCCAAAGGTATAAAAATATTCTTCTAAGGCGTCATCTGCATTGTTAAGTTCATAGTCGTTTGGACTGTTATTTATACTTAAGCTTCTTCTGAGGGTATGTTGACCGTCTGACATATTATTGTGTTGGTCAGAGAATATATATAAGCATCCATCTTCAGAGATTTTAGGCTGGTCAAAGACTAAAAAATGGGATTCAGATATTTGTATAAATTCTTGAACACGAGCTGCGTTAGTTTGGACTCAGATTTTTCTTATTGGCTAGATCATAAGTACCATTCTTAGACATATTGAGGGGGTTTCAAGAGGGGTTTTCCAAAGGTTGAGGAATTAACTCTATAGTTGAGCATTTCTCACCATCACCCTACTACAAGGCAAGACCTAGGGATATACTTCAAGTGCCACGTGTGGATTCAGTTGTAAATGACATGGGTGGATTAATTCTTGATAGAATATTCAGTCCCTCTTCTCATGACAACGGTTTCATTTCCCATCCAGAGAGCCTGTAACCTCTTAGGGTGTACTCTTTAAATATAGTAGAATATCACTTTCTTCCCCACCTAAAATATGGGCAAATTGAGGCTTTGTTCTCTCTCTTTGGTACTCTCCTAAAGTGAATTCATAATATTGCTGCTGACATTCAGTTAAAACTTGATTAACTCCTCAGCTAAGCCTTATTGAAACCTTCTAAGTGGTAGATTTTTTCTATCCGCGTCTATCACTAGAGTTAGCAAGTTTGGTAATGTGGCTTCTCTTCTACATAGTACTTTTAATGGAGGCATGCCAATAGTCTTTTGGTAATCTTACTGTTAAGAAAACAAAGATGATGGTAACAAGATGTCTCATTTAGATCTGTGGTTGACCAAAATCTTTAATTGAAGCAAGTGTTCTATTGAGTCTTTACACACTTCTGTTGGTAGATGATGTGCATGGCATGTTAAGCCGCTGTTTGGCTCCCACTAATTTTATCAGGTGTCTCGCAACATGTAAAAATTAAAAGTTCTTCTAATTATTGGAAAGAAGTATTTGAGGACATCAATGGTGTGTAATGAACTGTTAGTAAAGGAATCTTGATGTAACTCTTGCAGTAAATGCCTATACTATCACTTAGGTCCACTTAGTGAAGTGATCTATTGCTATGATAATAACTGGTTTTCGCTTGATGACTTTGGGAATGGTCTAACAACTTTGATGGAAATGTTGTGAAAGGGCATGCTTGGAGGGATATCAAGATAGTAAATTCTTCAGGAGAGGCTCATTAGGCATTCAATGCAGAACTCCTGGGCCTGACTGATATCATCCAGCATGGCCTCCCAGTAAAATCGTTCCATGGGATGATGGCAAGTCCACTGTAGCCTTCCCTAAACTATTTGACATTTTCCTTCCATAACTAGTGCCATTTGTTAACTCAGCTTCACATAGGTTGCTTTTTCTCACGTACTTGCTTCTCAAGTTGTCCATCTTGGATCTCATTGCTCTGGAACAGCATTCCGTACCATTTTAACTGCATCGTCTTCCTCTTTCCATACTTTTTTGGGGTTTCTATAAGCTTGTAGATCCTATTGCTTTCATATGCTTGATAATGTAAGGCAGGCAATTGTGACAAGTTATCCACATTCAGGTGCTTTTTCCTACCCAGTGCAGGATCTCAAACTCATATCCTTGCAACTGAAAATCCCATCTTTCTAGTCTTCCTTCAGACCCTTAATAATTAGAGCCATCTGCAAGAGGCGTGATCTATATTAATCTCGAAGTGAACACATATATGTATGGTTAAAAGTTTGTAATGCTCTGATAACCACTAGGCACTTGTGCTCTGTAACTATGTAACTGCGTTCTGCTATGGTTAAAGTCTCAAACTGATCTCTATAGGATAATCACTTCTTCTTTATCCTACTTTGCTAAAATAGCACACATACCCACATTACTGACATCTGTATACATGTAGATCTTTGTAAAACAATATATTAATATTGGGTCTTTCCATTAACTTCTGCTTTAAGTAGTTTAAAGCATCTCCTTGCTATTATTTACAACTATATAATGCTTCTTTGTTGAGTAGGCGCGTGAGCAGCCTAGTGATGTCTGCAAAATTTTACAAAAATTGGCGGTAATAACCCACCATGCCCAAGTACACCTGGACATCTTAATGCACTAGAAGGAACTTACTTAGCGATAGCTTTAATTTTCTCTTGCTAGGGATTGATTTCTCATTGGTTTACTTTGGAGATGGGGAATTCTAAAAGGCATTTCAAAAACTAGCACTTGCTCCTCTTAAGCTTGAGGTTGTTCTCTCTTAACTGGTTAAACCTCTTTCAGGTGTGACAGTTGGTCCCTAAACGTCTTGCTGAACACTGTAATATCGTTCAAGTAGATAAGAGCGCTTGACATCTTCAGATCTATAAATATCTGATTATTTACTCTTCAGACTGTAGATGGGCATTGCACAAGCCCTATGGCATATGTAATAGTTTATATAGGTCTTGACTTGGGATAAGAGCACAATTCTTCTGGTCTTCTGGTGACTTTTTTATCTACCAATATCCACTTTCTAAGTCCATGGCTGAGAAGTACGCAGTCCTTCAAGCTGTTTCAAGGCATCGTCAGTGCATGAGGGGATAAGAATTTTTCTTCATCGGGTAATTCAATATTCATTAGTCCATGAAAATATGATGAGTCTCATATTTCTTTTTCACTAGTAAAATGGGAGACGCCAAGAAACTCATTGTAGGGCGTACCAACCCTGCATCCATAAGTTTCTGTAATTCCTTCAATTTGACTTATTCTTCACTCTTGAAATGCCACTAAGGATTTGATAAGAAGAAAATGAAGCTCCCAGTGTCAATCCAGTAAACTTATCCCTTGCAAAAGCCATAATTACTAGGTCCTCTGCTTAAAATATCTGAGTATTGATTAAATAGTACATTTATTCACTCTTTTTTCAATGTAGTTAGCTCTTGCAGTCTAATTTACGCTATCAGCGATGGTTGAACTAACTCAATATCAGCTAGTGGTACATCTTTTCTTTTGCAATGTTTTGACTCTACTTAGCCTTGATAAGGTGCTTGTTAATGTTTCCAAGGATAATTTTTACTTCTCTTTGGTAGGTAAAATTGTAAGAAATAGGCATCACTCAGGGCTCCTGTTCTCTAACTCCTTTGAAGATGTAAACCTCAAACATTATCTGTTCAGGTATATCAATACTAATGTTACCAACATGACATTTTGTTCTCCAAGCAGCAATTCCATCTCTTCACTGGCGTACAAGGTAAAAACAGACTCTAATTCTACAGTCTGGGGTAGCTGCTTTGTTTTTTCATCTTTGAGATATAGCATACCAGGTAAATGATATGCTCTGATTCACCTAAGGATACTTGCTTCTTCTATCTTTGTTTTGTAACACTTGTGGCATCTGGTATTTGAGAAGACTGACAGACCTCTGATTGATTTCAATAATTCCTCCAAACTCAACTAAGAGCTGCGTTCCTATAAGAAATTGCAATGACCTTTCTCAAGTACCACTTCTGGAGCAGACAAGATAATGTGAAAATTCATATAATAAAATGAAATAGACTCCCCATGCTTTGATTGACTCAAACCCAGCAGGAATGAACTTGACCTGGTAATTAAAATCTGAGAAAACTCTAATCTCTTCATGAGATTTTAAGATATAATGTTAAATGGAGCGCTGGTATCCAGTACTTCTAAGAGTTTGACTTTATGTATGATGACTTCCACTTTCATAAAAGCTTTTGTCAATAGTTATTCCCGTGGTAGAAATGGCACTACATGTTTGACTGAAACCTTTTAACTCATAAGGATGGCAGAACTCCTCGAAGCATCAGGTGACTCTCAATGTTCATATGGAATCTTATTAAATGTGGTACCCAAAAATTGCCATCTGAGTTAATTTCAGCAATCTGTGAAGGCTTGGAAGCTTAAGTCAAGTAAGACTGCTTAGTAGACTCAAACTTTGCTTGGTTAGGTCTGAGGTAGGCGGGCACAACCACATCACTTGGAGCTCTGAGGATATAGTATTCTGAATCAACTTTGACCCAGGCTCCTCTTCATAAATCTCCGTTAGTGTGGAGTATGACAAAATTGCCTTTCCTACGACCTTCTCTTTAGGTTCTTCTTTCTTTTTTCCCTTTATCTTAGGCCAACTGCTCCAAAATTGTCCTTCTTGCTAAAAGTTGTTACATTTGAACTTGACATAAATGGCTACTTCCATTCTTTACTGGTAAGCCTTATTTTTAGGCTTATTATTGCAGCTTTGAGTAATGTAAATGGCCTTTCAATAAGGGCGACATTGCTGATGGTTGATGGTTCTGGTGTCTCAAATCCATATTGTATTAGACTAAAGTCTTTTAAAGCTTACTTAATAGCCTTTAGAGATCCAGAGTTTTTCACACCTAAAGCTATGTGCATTAAGATTTGTGGATGTGATTCTATATAAGCAAGCAAGATATGGTAGGACTTAAGACATGGTAGGACTTTAACCAAATTATGCTTTTTCATAACGTTCCAAAACTAGTGTTTTATTTTAACAGGTGTATCTGATAATTAATTTGGCTGGTTTTCGTGTTTTTAGACTTTCAAATAAAAAACTGTCAGTTTAGCCTTTATTATGACAATCAAATGACCTTATTTATAATAGTGATTAGTTTTTCTTAGAGTATTGGGAGTAATCACCACAAATTTTTAACATCTCATAAGAAGTTCTGAGTTAATGACATATCAAATGCTTTGAGTTGATGGTTAGTTTATTATGATTTTCAGCAACTGATGCTAATACTCATTAATATGTAGATATTTGATTGTCATTAGTCAACTATATATCATCTAGGTTCTTCAATAAACTTCCCTTATTTTTGTGCATTAGAATTTATTAGTAATTTATTCTACATTTTAGTAAGCAACGGTTTAAAGTGAATTTCAGACAATATCTTATGTTTCTTTACTTAGACCATTTATAACTCATAGTAAGCTTCTTGTTAAAAAAGGAAGCATTTATTAAATGATAGAAAACCCCTCTGAACCTGTGCAGTTACCGCCTAACAGCATATAGTCTTTGAGGTGACTAGATTTAAGGCTCAAGTAATACAAATCTGGTTGCATTGAGGAAAGCCCAGTTTACGTAGTCCACAGTTGACACAGATTTACCCATTCTCATGGTGATAAATCCTTACTTTATAATCTGAAAAAACATGTGCGATTTTTGAATTTGGCAATAAGAATCTCTTTAGCTTTGAACAAGTGTGATGGGGCAAAGTGTAGATCCAAGGACCTTCTGTGTTTCCCAACTCATAAATCCCTGTACATGGCAAGCTCTGTTTGTCACTGGATCCATCCATGCTGTGTTCATACAACTGAAGAAACACAGCTACAGTTCCTCACCAGAGTGAACTTAATCTTGTCATAAGAATGTAAATCAAGATCTTCTTTAGGTTCAAGCTGACGTGTTAGTTGTACCAGCATTGCTGGTGCATTGGTACTGATGGTGCGTCCTTCCAAATTAGGTAACAATCTAAATGGGTAGAAGATGTCACATTTACATGGTGTCCATATCCTTCTAAAAGAAATCCAACTTATCATTGTGGCTTTCCAGCTTGGTAAAAATCAATTTTAGGCTCTGTACAGTTTCGCTGTTCTCTATCTCTAAGAATTACAACTTATCTCTCACTTTAATTATACCCAGCTCCCTAGTTCTTTCATGTGATATTGATGATCTCACGCTTCTTAACCCACTAGTCAAGGTAGCTATAAGTATCTTTAGTTCATTGATCATTTGATACATACTCTCAAGGTCAAATCTTCTGAAATTAATTCTACATGTACACTTCCATGGTATAGGTGTAGACTCAACGCAATTGCTTAGTATTACCCTGTAGTGAGAATTGGTTTTTACCAAGGTATCCCAGTCGCTCAGGGGGTGCTGATGTTTGGGGCAATTCAACAAAAATATATATCCGTATGTTCACAAGGTGCGCCATCAAGCAAATTTGTGGTTTTTCTTTTTAAATACATAGGACTTTTTTCTCATGGTTCCAAGCGTGTCCCACTGTGTTAAGGCCTTGGATTAAAGATAATAGGGCTGTTTTTGGGCAAATTACATTTCTCTTAACCTCTGAAGACAACAGGAAGGCTAACTTTAAACCTCTTTCAATATAACTATAATTGCTGTTATTGGCACCAACTAAAGATGACAGTGCAAAGACAGATTATGAAAAAGACATTAATTAACTGATATAGCCCTAAAAATATATAGTAATGATCATTGAGGTGTATAAAATAGGATTAAGCTATATCAAACCAGTTTTGTCTCATAATGTTATTGTGCATTTGCTGCTTAGTTTTAAACCCAGTGGGGTCTAATCCGTTGATTCTTTGGGATCTTCTGAATTTCTTCTTTAAAATTGTATGAAGCTCTGAACTGCTTCATTAATGCGTGCCTGCTTCTCTTTTTTGCTCCTGGTGTTCTTGTGACCCTTGTGGCTGTTGCAGCTGCATGGGTAAATTAGTAGTCTTAATCAATGGAGTTTTTAAAATTATATTTTTTGCTATTTTTATTAATATTTACATTACTAAGCTTTGTATGAGTGTGAAAAACTCTTTTTGTATGAGATTTTACTAATTCACATCATCAAGAGTCAAATCCAAGTGTTTTATGTGGTGTTCTTCTGAGAAGTCAGTTGCAACATCATGTTCATTTTTGTTTAAACTAGTTCTATACTTAATGTCCTCTGATGTCACGGTGACTGGCTGGAATACTATTGTGGCAGTCATGGGGTATATAAATGCCTCCATCATCAAGAATTTTAGGACATTCAAAGCCAATAAAAAGGGCTTCAGATCGTTATAAGATATTTGATTACTGGCCATGTTGGTGTGGACTTGATTTTCATTATGGACGGCTAGATCATTAACACCATTATTAGACATATAGTAATGGGGTTTTTAGGATGAGGTTTTCCATAGTCAAGGAATTGACCCTATAGTTGAGCATTTCCCGCCAAATCAGATAAATATGTTCTTGTCCTTTGCTTCAATGGCATGTATGTGAGGTCTGATTGTTGTCAAGAAATTGATATGATATGATGATAAGCCATATATCTGGCAGATAATATTTTTAAATTTGAGGTTAGCATTGGGATTTTTTGGTAACTAAGTAAATGATGAGTAAATTGATTGAAGTACTACTTGTTTTTCAAATTGAGGTTTTTCTACCAAAGCCTTGATAATATAACAAAACCCCTAATATTGTAGCAAATAAAGTTACTAAGAGAAAGGGCTGAAACAGAATTAGAATACCAAGGATTAAGAGTTGAGCGTGGGAATGAAGGGAGGAGGTCTTTTGAAGAGTAAGAAGAGAGGGAAGGATTAATGGAAGTAGCCGTTAAGTTGATATATTAATTAATTGGTATGGTTGGGGCAAAAGCTCATTATTTAAGTCCTTTATTATTATTATTTATCAAGGATCAGCGATCATCATATCTCTCATCTACTGCTCAGTGGGTTTTATTCTGTTCAACCAGTTTATTGGAATCACTCAGAACTGCCATTTGTTAGCAGTGGTGCTCACTACAATGGGCTCATTGATCAACATGTTAAAAAGTTTCATATTTGCCAAGCAATGGTGCAACCAGTTCCCCTTCATGGGGTAATACCCCAGTTTATTGAGTTATCTCAATATGTGTAACTGAAACTTGCCAGGGATACACTACTCCAGGCTCAAAAAATGCTTTTCTGAGAGAATAAGGGTATAACGGATTAGCTTGACAAGGCCTTTCAAAAATTTGCATCTTGTGGGTTTCCAAGCCAGCCAACTTTCCAGCCACTTAGGTGACACTACAGAGAGGCTATACTGTGCTGAGCGTAAATAGATTAGTAGTGCTGAAGAGGCAGGTGTTTGCATTGATAAGCGCCCCCATTTAACTGCGATAAAAACATACCCAGACTTTTTAAGTGGTTCAAATTTGCAGTAAAGGGGCTTCCTATTGGTGGAAAGCTAAACTATTATTATCCGCTCTGGATGTTGAGAGCGCTGACCAGGTCACATGTTACCTTGAGAGTAGTACCATAACTTATCAAGAAGTGAAGGAGACCATGATATTCCTGTTTGAGGTTTTGGCAAAAATGGTGCAGTGAAAGGCAGTTTTTGACAATAAATTTTTAAAAAGAACAAGTCCTAGGTGGAGTTTGCAGAGCAGTTCAAGGCTGAGGCTGATGTGTTGCTAGGAGCGAATATCTTAGTTAACAAAGAGGTGGGAATAGCAATGATGGCGGCTGTTAAGCCATATTGAGAACTGTATATTGCTATGGTCTATATTCTTCAAGATGAAGTGGAGCTATTAGATTCAAAACTTTTTACACCATCTATCTATCACTTTTAGTGCTCCCAATGTAGAACGGAAAGCCCCTGCAATTGCTACCAAATATTCCGTCAGGAAATGGACACCAACAACTTGGTTATAATCCGTTGGTATATCCTCATCCCCTTATTACTATGGCAAGTCATCTCCATCCACATTATCTTCAACCAGCTCATCCTTGGCTGACTCATAATACATCACTTTTTCCATTACAGACCTTTGGGTGGGATACAGATATGAGAGCCATTTATAAATGCTTTTTTCTCATTCAGCCAAAGAGGCCATTATGCGGCTATCTGTCCATGCAAACTGAATGACCATGCAGTACCTTATCACCCAATTGAACAGGGAAAAGGTCAAGTTAAGTAAAGATGGGACGCTCTACTTCCACTAATCCAAATTTATTTGTACCTGATGATTCCCCCAAGTCACATTGTGTCAGTCCTGGTACTCGCCCTGATGATTTATTATATTAACAAATCACCTACAATATCTTGGCCTCAAACTGAGGGAGAGACCTTAATAACGCAGAGTCAGAGCTCCGTCAAGATGTGCAAAAACCGTACGCCTGGAAAATCCTTTAGTAGAATGGTACAGTCAAAGTCAGACCACCAACAAATGTTGCAACCCTAGAGGGGGTGAACGTGGCAATTCCAGTAGAGAAAATTTCCCTGAAGTATCCTCATTTTAGCGCCAGTATTATCACTTTTCTGGATATCAAAAGCCTTTGGATGTTTGGGACCATCTAGTACTAAAAAAAGCCCTTGGATGTTCATGTAATAAACACCACGGTTCCTCTTATTTGGAGTGTACATACTGTGATATTTTAGTACAAAATACCAAAATCTGAGCAATTATAGATACTGGCGCTCCTGTCAATATTATATCCACCAATCTCGTGGCTAAGCTTTTTCCTAAGCCTGATGTGGAACACCAAGTAGTGTATGGGACCCTGGGAGCACAGAGAGCTGTGTTGAAGGGTGCTTACAGCACATTGCCTCTGAGGTTTGGTTTGGTCAGTCATCCACTCTGGTGGTGGTTCTGCTTAATAAAAACTATAACATGTTGATTGGGGCTGCGTTCAAGTGGCAATTTTGGTGGTGATTAATATGGAAGAGGTACATTAATATTCTTGGATAACAATCCCCATATATTTTACCTCCAGTGGAGTCCCAAAGGACTCAATCCACTCCAGTCAAATTAATGTCTTTTATAGCAATGGTGTGATTCCTGTTCAATATCAGTGGATTAAGTGAAGGTCTCAAGCTCTTTTTTTAGTACTAGATGGTCAAGGTCTCAAGCTCTTCCTAATCAGATTTATGAGTGCAAAGTTATTTCACTATGGATGGAAGTGCTTTAAGCATACCTTCTGGACATCAGGTTGTATTAGGGATGGAACTCAAAATAGACATCCCTGAAGGTCTATATGGGGAAATTATGGGGCCATATCAAAAAAGCGTTTAGAACTTCGTGTGGCTCCTGGGCTCCAGTTACCATGGCAGAGGGAAGTGAAGATGTTGATTGCGAACCTGCAGAAGAAATCTATGAAGGTTTAAAGGCACCAAGTGGTAGTTTATTTGCATCTGATTCTATTAATGAGGTCCACCGCATACATGATGCTGGTTCTTTGGACGACCTCAGGCTACCTGTAAAAACCTCATATAGTGTAATGAGTGTGGTTCCGCGTGAGGCTTTAACTGCCTGTCAGAGGACCAGAAGAACAGGGTGATGGATCTGTTTGAAATATACCGGGGCATTTTTGCATCCAACAACCATGATTTGAGATGTGCACATGTAATTGTGCATCAGTTGGTTACAGGAGATCACCCTCCATTATGTCATGGCCTATCCATCACTCAAAGGCAGCTGAAGAAGTTGTATCTGAGGAGATGTATAAATTGGTTGAACAGGGAACGTTAGAGGCGTCAAAGAGTCCTTGGGCATCACTGGTGCTAATTTTCAAGAAAAAGGATGGCACCAACCAAGTAGTAAACAACTACTGGAAGCTTAACAGAACCACCAAAAGACTCATACTTGCTTCCACAAAAAGTATGCTTTAGATTGGCTGGGTGGTGCCAACTATTTCTCCATTATGGATTAAATATTGGAGTACTAGCAAAACGAGTTGCTGGTGGAATAACAAGAGAAATGTGCCATAATCCCCTCAAAGATGATGTTTTAGCCTACATTTATTCCACAGGGTTTGTGCAACACCCCGGCAATGTTCCGGTGAGCTATGGACACTATCTTAAGTGACCTGAAGCTGCATTGCGTTCTGGTCTCCTTGATGATATCAATATGTTCTCGCAGACATTCATAGAACATCTCAATCACCTGGAACAAGTGTTCCACTGACTCTCTGAAGCTAACATAAAAATTAAGCCTTAAAAGTGCCTTTTTTAAGGAGAAAATGGTAGCTCAGCTTTGTGGTAGATTCAAAAGTGCTTTGTCCTCATCCAGCAAATGTGGAAGCTATATGCAAGATGACTTGGCTAGGTAATAAGCGGGATATCCAGGTGTTTTTGGGGATGGTCAGGTACTACTGACAGTTCATTCTTAACTTCAGCTGTATTGGGGCTCCGCTCTTTGAGTTATTAGAGAAAAAAAGCTACCTTTGTCTGGACCGACTGTTTTCAAAATGCTTTTGATGTCTTACAACTTCTTTGGCTAGCATGTCCATATTGTAATACCTTAAATTTGAGAAGAAAATATTGTGCAAACGGACGCTTCTCTTTCCTCTGTAAGGGCGGTGTTATCCCAAGAAGATGATGATGTTGTGGAGCATCCCATCATGTATAGCTGGATTTTAATGTGCCCAGAGCATTTACTTTCCGCTTGACATCAACCTTGAGCAATTTTTGAAAACAAGTTGATTTTCCACCAGCACCTCACCATAACAATTTTCCAAATTTATGCCCTTGGATCCACCACCTGCTGCCCCAGTATGAGGCAGTGGTGCTCCACTCACTAGATTTTACCGCCCAGCAAGTAAACGCATGCAGACTGGCCCATCCAGTCCGCCAAATACATCCAGCTGCTATGTCCCTCCAAGGGACCTAGCACTGCACCTTTCACAAATCCACCCAACCTGCCCCCACCCCCTAGTCCTACCCCTATCAAACATCCACCTTTGCCTCTGCGTTAAGTATGGACATCTCTTCCAATATGCTGACAAAGCAATAATTGAGCTGGCAACAGCCATCTTTACGCCAGCAGGGTTTATCAACTTCCGCCCTTACAAGGGCTACTTTTATATTGGATTCCCTACTGAAGAGGATGCGGATGCTGCAGCAGCAACGCCCTTAATTTATAAAAACACACCCATTACCACCACCCATACACGCCTCCACAATGATACCACACTTGTGGTGGCCTTTGTGAACATCCCCTCACACCTTTCCCCTCAACACTCTATAAGGTGTTGATGTCTGTGCTGTCCACTTATGGCACTGACCCTATCTTCTAATTATTCTCTAAGTGGTGCTGAAAGACTAGCAGCACCTTGGGCAATGGCCACCATTACCCCCCACCAGTTAAACATGGCCCAGCACATCTCACTGCATGCCTATATCCCATCCGCATCTGACTATTTCTTATGGACCTGCACTGAAAATGGTTGCACAATTTGCCCCCTCTGCCATAAATTGGACCATATGAAAAAAGCATGTCAATATATAAAACACCCTCTGAGAACACAGCCAACTCCACCCATGAGGCCACACCAACAGTGTTTGAGTATGGATTTTGACTGCCACAACCCCCACAGGCCATGAATTCAAAAACAGAAGCAAGATCTAGAACCTCAAACCCAAAATGGCCATTTCACACCCATGCCAACCAATTGGGTGCAGGCTTGAACTAATGTTCAATCCAAAAAATCCTCCACCTTAAAACTTACCCAACCACTGCCACCTACCACCAAAATCAATTTAAGTCAACCACAATCCCTGGGACTTAATGGATGAAGTGACCAAATCTGATGAAATTGTCCCACCTTTGGCTAAACCAATCGATTTAGAACATTTTATAAATTCAGACGTTAATGCCCCACTCCCGCCCAAACAATATATCCTCAAACATAATGCTACCCCTTTTTAATAAGACCACCAGCTTGCTGAGGTCGTAGTGGCCTCACCCAAAAATCGTCATCTTTGCAAAGTCATGGCAAAATCCATCGCTGAATTTAAAAAAGAGCTGCATCCCCCTTTGTTCACCTCCAATTTTCCTCCTACTGCAAAAGAGGAAATCCTTCTCATTTATAAAACTGCCACCACCGCTGTTGAACGTGTTGTTTATCTGGTAGATTTTTCCTCATCCACAAATATCTAGAGAAAACATTGCAAAATTAGCCCAACTTCCTGACATACACATCCAAGATGAACACCACGTTGCCAAACTTATGGAGGCTTTCATCCTGGCCCAAATTGTCAAGCACAACTGCTATCTACCTCACCTCAACCCTCATCCTGTGGATGCCTCAACCCCCTGCTATCAGCATTGAACCGCTTTTTCAATGTTAATCCCAAGGATGATGATGATGACAATCCGCCTGATCCCCTCTCCCCCTCCGCAATGGTGGGTTAAGCAGCTCGCCACTGTGCCACCTAGTAGGTTGTTTTCTCGTTTCTTTTGCATTTCCCACTGCTTTTTTAGGCAGTCAGTCATGTCTTTTCTTGGTTTAGTTTTGTAGTTTCTGTTTCAGTATTGACCATCCCCAGGTCATCTTGCCTCATTTAAATAAAATTAATTTGCCCATAGAGGAATTGCGCTGTTATTAGATGGTAGTGTTTGGTGGGATATATGCATATAAACTGTTCTGGGTCTACCTCCACGAGGTGAGATTCAAAGTGGTAATGTATCATGCCCCTTTGCATTGTGTTGGGATTTTTGCCCATATTCCCAGCCTGCTAGATTACCAAAAATCACTAGGGAATAATTCTCTAATGCGAGGTGAATTGGAAATTAGTTGACCCTGATTTTGGAGTAACTATGTTTGGGGGATTTTAGAAATATTCGCCTGGTTGTATCCATTGGGGATCAATCCAAACAAATGCTTAGGATCTCATCAGGCGGAGTTGCTGAAGAAATAGGGGCATCTGATAGTGATAAACTATCAGGTATACCAATTGGGATCGGTTGGGTTTCATCAACAACTGATTTGAAAAGTAAGTAGTAAGTTGCAAGGCAAGTGATGCCAACTGTTACTAGCAAATTATTCAGTTGGTTCCTGACCTGCCTTAATGGGTAATAAGTCCCATTACCTGATCAAGTCACTTGCCAAATATGGTTTATTCACTTGGATTGAGAGGAAAACGTTAGGGACACGTTTTCAGACTCTTTTCATTTTAGGTCTCAAGGATGTCCAATGATGGAATCCTAGCCAGGATGGGAAGACCATTGCTTCTGAGATGAAGATGGGTGATTCAATGGCAACAGCTGCCATTTCATCGAAGAGGTGTCAACCAAGGGTTGAGCGCCAAATCCCCTACTATAAATTCCCTAGAATTCACCAATAAGAAAATGAGGTTTTTTATATAGTATATAATTTAAGTAGTAAACTTTATCAGCTTTCATATGTTCTATTCTTTCTCAGGATATTATTGCTTTGTGTAATAATTGGGAGACTCTTTAAGGAAATAGTAAGGATCTGAGCGGAGATTCAGAGAAGAAGCGGAAACAAATTGGGGATAGCCGCTGACTGTGTGTCAAACTGAAAAACTGTCACCAGGGAATATCAAAGAAAATTGGGTTGTACAGTATGAGGAAACAAATCCCTTTTTGAGACAACTTAAGTATTTCAAGCGGAAATACTGACTGATCGTTGGGCTGAGATTTAAGAATTCCATTCAACTATGGATAATAGTCATCATACTATTATCAACTGATTATATCAACAACAATACAACTTGACGAATTGCACAAGGACTGAACCTGTGCATGTAATATTTTCATAGGGGTTATTGACTGATTAATAGTCAAGGCCTATAAATACCTATAAATTGGTGCTCACTACAGGGGCGTAGTTGAGTAGAAGAACTTAGAAGGATGTCATATAGAGATAAGTTAAGAAAACTAAGGATGGAGTTAGCCACCATTAATCACAATTTCCTAAACTCACTGGATCATAAAAAGAATTCGCAGCCTTGGAAGAACAAGTTACCAAAATGGAGGAAGGGATCAATAATGTTGCGAGTTTCAGGAATGAGTTACTTGGAAAAGTAACTTTTGTTAAAGAAGAAAGAAGAGGACCTAGTTTGAGAGGTCTTATATCTGAAAATGAAGCGGGAAGCAGATCGCGTTTGTTTGAGAAATTTCAGCTCTGATATTGAGTGAAAGATCAAACAGGTTGAGGAGCTAAAAACTCACAAATATGATTGTGAGCCATTTGTGGCAAGAGATGCCAAAGAAAGAAGTCCTCATACAATAATTGGGAAGTCAAATACCCCAAGAAACATGCCACCCGCCTTTGCTGCCATTTTGGAGATGATCCCAAAGTCCATCCTCAAGTAAGCTGAGTGGCTGAACCTAGAGAATTGGCTAGAGATCTCTCAGAGGAATTTAAGGTAATGCCAAAATTGCTGACGTTCCATTGGGATAATGCCCCAGCATTTTTCTGACTATTTGATATGACCATGTATAGCTGCAGTGATCATCAAAAGGCGTTGACAGTCATGAATTGTCTATACACCAACTGTCAGAACTTAGTGTTGCCCCACCTGGAGGTGGAAAGCTGGTCATATCCGGAGGTCAAGGTAGCCATCATGAAGGAATTCAGAAGTCCGTTGTGCATGTTGAAGTGCAAACAGGAGTTTATGGACTTCCAGTTCCATAAAGATGAGTCTTTAGTAAACTTCATGGATTAGTTCTACCAGGAGTCTCAAATCCAGGTTGGAGCAAAGGTACTGGATGACTTTGATGCCATAATTGCATTACAAACTGCCCTTTGGCCCTATCACAAATTGCACCGCATGATGTCTTCTATGTTCACAATGGAAATAACTATCTCTCAGATGGCAGATAATTTGAAAATTTTGGGAGCAATCTTTGATGCCCCAAACAGAAGTTTAAAATCCAATCCGGTGTGCAATTTGAATCCCACAAAGGGGAACAAAGGTGCTAAAGAGATGAACAACTGAACTGTGCTGGTGAATAAGCCCAAAGAATTCAGATGGATGAATAATAAAGAAAAGGTCTGCTACCAATGGGGTGGGAAGGGACATTTCGCTGTGCAGTGCAAGAAGCCAAAGGATCAAATCAACGTGGTCCAAATGAAAGAGTCTGCTGCCACCAAGGAATTGGGAAAAGGGCCCACAGTCTAGATGGGGAATAGTCTAGAGCTGCAGAGAAGCCTGTTCCTCCTGACATCATGATCTAGGAAATTGATATTAGTGATCTGTTTGTGGACAAAGACGTACAGGATCAACTGTATCAAGTAGTCAATTTGGACATAAATGCAGTGACCAGATCTGGGGCGAATGGATCGACCCTGAGATAATCAAGTAGTTTTCTCAGCCGTATGCCCAACAACTGGTGGACAAGATTCAAGCTGCCTTGAATCCCAATGAATTGTCTGAAGTCTGATTAGACGAGGAAAATCTGTAAAATCCCACATCAGGATAAATGAATCATTTCCTGATTTATCAGCTCAAATCATTCACACCCTCAATTCAGCTAATACGCCACTATAAAATTAATAAACACTATCTTACAATACTATGAGTGTACATATATAGACATACAAGTATCTCAAGTATGGGTGAGGGCAATTGTTAACAGTGGAGCACCCATTAACATTGTCTCAATCAAGCTGGTAAAGAGGATGAAGATCTTGACTGACTTGAAATACAAGGATGAGTATGGGACAGCTGGGCTGAATACCACCATCTCATGTAAAGTGTATAGCACTTTGCAACTATGATTCAGGTCCTTGTTGATATGTGCCAGCAATAGTTTTTGCCAACCAAAATTATGAGATTCTGATTGGGACAGAATTTCTATGCAAGTATGGAGTTAAATGTAACTTTGAGGATAATGCGTTAATATATTGGGTCAGACTTTATCATTGGTATATCAGAAGGGTGGAGAAGCTCCGCTGAATAGGAGAAACAACTTCATCAATTTATTATAGAATTATGACATTGTTCTGATTCAATACCAATTAGTTGGTAAGAAGCAACAAGAAATGCTGATGGAAATCTTAGAGTAAACGGGGAATTATAATGAGGATCAAGAATGAGAAGACCATACCACCAGGATCGCAGATGATAGTCAACTCTTGGTTGACATTGGAGATACCAGAGCTGTTGTATGGGCTGGTCAGAAGCCCCTGGAAGAAGTCCATAGAGCCTTGGGTGGCTCACGGAATAATAATGCTGGGCCATGGAGAAATTCGAGTTCTCCTGGCAACTTTATGTGAAAAATTGATGAAGATCAGGAAGAATTAGACCATTGTGTTTTTTCATCTAATCCCTATGGCCAAATTGAGAAGATTCCGAGATTTTGGGACTCTTAATGAGATGGGATTAACAGCTGATATAACCAAGAGTATCAACCTATTGGTTGATCAATAGCAACTCACTGAAATGATGGAAGGCCAGCAAGAGGAGGTACTCAAATTGTTAAAAAATTATCAGGAAGTATTTGCTCAGGATGACCACAATTTGGGATGCGTGAGAGATGTGATCCACAATGTCAACACCAGGGAAAATATTCCAATCAGGATGAGATTGATTCGATGGTCAAAAGCAGCCAAAGCGGTAGTAGAAGATGAAATCAGCAAACTAGTGAAGCGTGGGCTTCTAGTTCCATCGTTGAGTCCCTGGGCGTTTCCAATCCTAATTGTGAAGAAAAATGATGGATCCAATTGGGTATGATTGACTACCAAAGCTGAATAAGATTACAAAGAAGGATTTGTATCCCCTACCAAAAATCAATGATGTGCTAGATTGAGTGGGAGAAGCGAAGTATTTCTCTGTGATGGATCTGATCTTGGGATATTGGCAAATCGATTTTCCAAAAAATCCAAAATTAAATAGTGCGATTATTACTGTGCAGGGGCTATACCGACCAATGAGGATGCCCAGGGTCTATGCAATGTGCCTGCAACGTTCCAGAGTGCCATGGAATCTATATTGAGCGACTTGAAGTTGTTGTGCATCCTAGTATACTTGGACGATATCAATGTGTTCAGTAGGACGTTTACTGACCATCTACACCACTTGGAAGAAGTATTCAAGAGACTGTCCACAGCTAACCTGAAGATTAAGCTGAGGAAGTGTCACTTCTTCAAAAAAGAGTTGGAATATCTGGTATTTGTGATCAACTCTAGTGGATTGCAGCTGCAAGCCCAGAAGATTGAAGCCATAGAATGGATGGCTGTGCCAAAGAGTGTCCGAGACATCCAAGTGTTCCTTGAAATAGTCAGATACTATAGAAGATTTAATTGAGGCTTTTTCTGAATCGCTGAGCCCTTATTCCATCTGTTGAAAGATCCGAAAGAAGGATTTGTATGGAATGAGGAAGTGCAGGAATCCTTCAATGAGCTACGCTGGTACCTAATAGATTCTCCAATTTTGAAATTTCCAAATTTCAATTGAGAGTTTATTATACAAACCAATGCTTCATTGACAGAGATTGGCACCATACTAAGCCAAGTAGATGAACTTGGGGATGAACATCTGGTGGCATATGTGAGCCAGACACTCTCAGCCGCTAAGAAGAATTACACCATAACTGAGTGTGAAAGCCTTGCTGTCATTTACGCCTGTAGGAAGCTTTGGTTTTACATCCACGGAATGCACTTTAAAGTGGCGGCAGACCACTCCTCATTGTGTTGGCTCCACAATTTGAGAGAACCAGAAGAATGACTGTCCCAATGGGCACTTAAATACAGGCTTACAATTACAAGATTGTCCACTGAGCAAGGGCATTTCACCAGAATGCGGATGGCTTATTGCGGTTACCAATGGTCCAGATGGTATACCCACAGGTGGATGAGTTATTCCAGAGAATAGTCGATGGAGAAATTGGGAACAAGCCCTGAGAAATCCAAAGTGCGCTTCAAAAAGCAATGTAAAACATCGAGACCATGGATGGACAAGTGTTTAAGATAATTAATGGAAAATGGTTACTTTTCCTGAAGCTATCAGAAAGAGCAGCTATCATTCAAGCTGCTCATAAGGTTTTCAGGCATGGAGGCCTGAGAAAAACAACTGATCATATTTGCCAGTACTACCACTGGGAGTCAATCAACTACAATGTCGCCGACTATCTATCTTGTTGCATGGAGTGCCAGCTGCACAATCCACATAAGAATACAACTGGATACTGACTGGTCTGCCCTGGATTTGCCTGGCATACAGCGTCCATCAACATGATGGGACCGCTGATGATGAGCACAGGGGGAGTCAAGTACATAATAGTTGCTATCAACCATCTGACAAGATGGGTCGAGACAAAGGTTCTGGTGAAAGTAGATGCTACCAGCACCGTGAAGTTCATCTTGTATCAAGTAGTATATCTACATGGATGCCCACAGGTCCTACTTAGTGATAATAGAACAAACTTCACATCACATGTGATCCCATGACTGAATGAGATAATGGGGATCAGAGGAGTCATGTCTGTACCCTACCAGCTGGAGATGAACAGGCTGGTAGAACGAGTAAATGAAACGCTGGCTGTGACGCTGAGAAAGCTGGTCACAGGAAAAACTTCTGCGTGGGGAATGTACCTGAATCTGGTGATGTTCGCCTACAATATCAGTTATCATATGGCAACAGTAAAAACGCCTTTTGAGTTGCTATATGGGAATAAGGCCGCGTTGCCGCCAATTTTATATCAGTGATGGAACCAACATTGGGGATGAGTGCTAAAAAGTACTTGAACCAATTGACAAATATCCTAATTGAGATGCAATTGCAATAACTCAATACTACGTTGAAGAAAAGGATACAAGCGAAATCAATGGACAATAAGAACTGACTGGCCTTAGCAGAATATTGAATAGGCAAAAGAGTGGCCTGTTGCGATATGCATGGTTTCAGAAGAAGAAACAAAATGGATGTGTTATGGTTAGGTCTGTTTAAGATTATCGCCAAGATGTTGACTGATGCCTACTCCATCAAGAATCTCTTGGATAAAAGATTTGTAGATTGAGTCCATGCTAAGTATTTGAAGTGTTGGATCAATGAAAAAAAACAAAAGAGTTCCCAAAGGACAAAGGAACCATTAAGTTGGTCATGTCCTGATGATTAGGTCAAGTTCAAAAAAGGACCTCTGAACCAATCTAGATGGTTAAGTCCGAAAAAAGGACCTCTGAACCATAGAAAACTGGTAGGTTTAAGAATACCTAGGACCCAGTTTGGGGGAAATTAAGAAATATGGACCGCTGAACTGTAATAAGGTCAAGTACCATGGAATAAAGAAGAAAATAAAAAAAGATTGATAAAAGATATTAAAAAAATTATTATAAACTACATAGAAAAACCAATACTTTTATAATTTAAATTTTTAAGATTATCCTTGATACAGAGATAATTCCGCCTGTCACCTCTTGGGGGAGGGAGGATGGATCATAGTAGGATTGAATATCCCATTGAAATCTATATGAGATTGGATGCTAGCAAGGACTAGGCCTACACAAAACCAAGTTCTTTGAGTAGACGCAGATCCCTTCAAGAAAGCAACTAGGGGAAGGGAAATTGAGATGTTGGAAGAAGCCACTCACAAAACCCCAGAGCGGGGAGGGAAGCAACAGTATAGAAAGAGGCAGTCAGCAAATAACACCGAGTAAACCTTATATGGTACCAGAGCTGGAAGATTAGTCTTGAGCACCTGCTGATGGGCTTCATCAAGAACACTGGAAATATGGATCAGCAGCAAACAAGGGATACTGGATGGGGGTTGACGAATCATGCCCCCTATTAAAGCCATCAGTGGAAGATATGATGGGAAGCGCTGGAAAGAAGATAGTCATGCAAGGAGTGAATGGCACTCTGCAAGCGATGACTATGAGCTTCTTGGAAGCTGAAGCAGAAGGAAAAATGGAACCCAGGAGAGTGTGGAAGCTTCATAGCCAACTTTGAAGAACTTGGCTGGTAAAGCAAAGAGCAAAGTGGTGATATACTGATCTAGGATGTTCTCAAGATCGGAGGGATTCAGCACTAGGGATAAAGCCTTGGTGACTTGGGACCTCAGTTCTGATTAGGGAAGTTTGAAATGTATACTGTTTTCAATGGTGAGCTTAGTAGCCAAGACAGCAGGTTTGTAGTATTGTCCGAGTCAGAAGAGGAGCTCAGGAAGTAAGTCCAACCTGGCAAGAAAGAAGCAATCAAGAGTGAAGGGCATGATATCAGGAGCATCCAAAATGATGTTTGGCGCATCTGCAAAAGGAGCTGAATCCAGGAGAGTTTCAAAATCCAACTCTGGAATCGATGACAGGGAAAATTGGCCACAAGTCGTTCAAAGCAATCACTAGCCTGATTTCCAAAGGGTTGGTTAATTTTTCCAGTAGCTCCACGGAAGGACTAGCTGCTGGTTTCAGACTAGGCGTATGAGTCCTGGAAGGACCATAGAAGAGGTTCCAGTGCACATCCCAACTCATCTTCTGGGAGAGCCAAAGATATTGATCAGACAAACTGTTTAGTAGCTGTTGGTACCATGACTCAGAATTTGACATATGAGCTGGACAAGAGGGGGGATGTCAGACTTATATGGAAGTCGACATTATGCACTCTACAATCCATTAAGCTCCAATTTTAGAAAATTAATCTCAAAATCAATGGGATAAGCTCTCCAAGAGAAGAATTAAGAATGACATGAGCCAATAGGTTATTAGAGAAAAATAACGAGGGCGAACATAAATAAGCCTCTTAATTGGGCCATGAAACAAACATTGATGGCAAGAGTCTCCTGTCTAGGATGAGGAGAAAATCAGGAAAATGAGGACATTGGACCAAGAATCCTGAATATGACAGCGGGTCATATGCCCTGATGGGGGGAAACCTGGATCCTGAGACTAATATTGTCATGAATAAATCGATCAGCCCAGCATGACAGTAGATCGTGGGACCATGCTCTGAGTAGGCAGTAACAAGGAGGAAGAGGAAGAGAGCCTCATGCCAAAGGTCATCCTGAGCAGCGTTGAGTATTGATGATCATACTCCGCTTGAGTAAAGGAAGTATTTGACTGAGTGTCTGAAGAGGTGTTCTCCTACCCCAGTCCTTTTCTCACTGGAAATCTAGGCAAGAGGGGGGATGTGTTGGGATTTTTGCCCATATTCCCAGCCTGCTAGATTACTAGTAATCGATAGGGGATAATTTCTTATGTGAGGTGAATTGGAAATCGGTTGACCCTGATTTTGGAGTAACAATGTTCAGGGGTGTCAGGTTTTCCCAAGATGTGCTCGCTGGTGCTAACACTGGGGAACCCAACAAGTAGGCTGACTGCAAGGGGCTAGCATCAGCCAAGAGAACAGGGGTGGCTCTGGATGCAACAATGGATGAGACTCCGTTCATTTGAATAATTTAACTTAATAAAAAATATAAGATGAAATAAATCCTATAAACGAAAGTGTTTTATTAGAATAATAATTAGGATTTTTATAGGGTATTTGGGGACAATGCCTTAAGGATTATTGTGGCCCCATCCATCTAGGGTTTCTCCTGGCCTTCTGGATTGCCCACTATTCTGATCCTTACTTGGATCAAGCCACCCTCATGACCAGGTCAAGTGATATCCTAGGTCACATGTCTTAAGGGAAGGGTTTGTACCATTTCCTCAAATTTGGAGTAACTTATATGAAGCCCCAAATTTGGTATATTTGCTGGTATTATAGATTTGACCCCTCAAATGGGGATATCAATCCTTCCACTGGACAAGGATTACACCTAACCCAGGGAAAATCCTGACAGAGCCCCTCCAAGCCTTGACCTAAGGGAGCAGGTTGTGGCATGAGGGTCAGAGGACTCAAGTTTGAGGGCATATGGAGCCTCGGGTGAAATGCAGACCAGGTTGATGATAGTGCCTGGTATGGTTAGGGTTTGAAGCCGGACAAAAATGTCAGCTAAGGCCCTCGCAGTTGACTCAGAGGTCTCATGTGTAATTAGGGTTTGAAGCTAGACAAAAACATCAGCTAAGGCCCTCATAGTTAATTTAGATCATTCTTTAGGAAAGGTGGCTTCAAGCTCCTTGATCCACAATCCGCTGCTAGCTGAGTAAGCCAGTTTTTTGTGGTGGCTGGTTTTTAGCTGCCATTTGGTTTTGAGGTAATTCGCCTTAAGGTCACTTAACTTCAGCCTAAGCTTCATGTTATCAATTATGAGCATTTCTATCCAGTCAGTTTTGTCCTGGATTTCTATCTGCAGGCCAGCCAGCAGCCTTCATTCTTGTATAACTTCTAGCTGGGAGGCCTTCAATTCCGCCTCCATCTGTGCTATCTGTTCACACGTCTCCTGTGCCATCTTGGCCATGAGGGTTTCCGCCTCTTTGATCTTTCAGTTCATTTTGGTTGGAATTAAACCTGGCATCTTGTGATCACCTTATCCGCCAACATATTCAGGTAAGACTCAGAAAAAATGTTGTCAACAGTGGATAGCATGGGCGAGTGACCCCACGAGCTTGGAAGATGACCAGGCGATGGTAGGGTGTGGCCCCCTGAAGGTTCCAATAGGGGGCCTCTTCAAGTGATCCCAAGTTACCATCTCAGTATTGGGGTGAACAAATCTCACTTACAACCAAAAGTAAACCATATGACAAGGTTCAGGAGGGAAATGAAAAGTGGGCCAAAAGGTCAGCATTAGTAGCGGAGGTAGTGTCATCTGGTTCCTCAAGCTTCACTTTTTTGGGACTCTCATCTTCATTGGGATTGGTGCTATCCCAATATGATAGTCAAACCAGGTTATCTAGATTAAATATTTTAGTAACCTGAGGCCTGATCTTAGGAGGGGTGCCATTGAAGTTGGAAAGCAGTAGGATTGCAGAAAAGGAGACATTGGCATATTCCAAATGGTGCAAAGGTAAGTCCCATGTATTTTGCCTGGCGTTTAAATCATATTGTTGCACTGATTGTATTTTAGGCTTCCCACAAATTTTTAAAGCTTGTCATCTTTATTGAGCTTAGAAATTGATTCTCGACTTGTCCCAACTTTGATGGAGGATTTGTATTATCTAAATAAATATTAAAGTTAGTATTAAAGTTAGTTATTTTTGTTGGAATTTGAGCACTTAGATCGTTTTGATTTTCTTTTTTTGACTGAAGGATGTGTTGTAGCTTGGCCAATTTTTTCTCAATTTTGTTTATAGCTGAAAGGTTTTGAACATAACCTTTCTTCACAGTAAACAGGTCCTAGCGCCTAATAGCCATCCCAATGGGTGATGTCCTCAAAGGCTTCTTCTCTCTGAGCATCCCACATCCTCTTGAAACATGATGCTTGGTCCCTGTAATAAATCATTGCCTTCATTAATCTTTTTCTTTACGATGCTGGAATTTTGGCTCAAGTTCATCTTTTTTTAAATTCTTCAGGCGTATTTAGCAGGTCCAGCAAGGGCTTCAGCTGACTGGGAGCTCTGAAGTGAACAAAGTCTTTGGGGGCACACTTGAAGGATTTCCTTAGGATTTGAACCCAACTGTTGTTGGGTCTTGACCGTTCCATTGGAGGTAAGTTAGAAGATCAGCTTCTGGTGTGCTCACTGTGGTTTTGTTATCATCCAAGGTTGAGGGTAATTTCTCAGGGTGCGCCAGGGAAGCCCCCTGTAGTGAGCACCAGTTGTCAGGTTTTCCCAAGATGCGCTCGCTGGTGCTAATGCTGGGGAACCTAATAAGTAGGCTGACTGCAAGGGGCTAGCATCAGCCAAGAGGACAGGGGCGGCTCCAGAAGTGGCAATGGATGAGACTCCGTTCATTTGAATAATTTAACTTAATAAAAATATAAGATGAAATAAATCCTATAAACGAAAGTGTTTTATTAGAATAATAATTAGGGATTTTTATAGGGTATTTGGGGACACATGCCTCAAGGATTATTGTGGCCCCATCCATCTAGGGTTTCTCCTGGCCTTCTGGATTGCCCACTATTCTGATCCTTACTTGGATCAAGCCACCCTCATGACCAGGTCAAGTGATATCCTATGTCACATGTCTTAAGGAAAGGGTTTGTACCGTTTCCTCAAATTTGGAGTAACTTATATGAAGCCCCAAATTTGGTATATTTGCTGGTATTATAGATTTGACCCCTCAAATGGGGATATCAATCCTTCCACTGTACAAGGCTTACACCTACCCAGGGAAAATCCTGACAAGGAGATTTCAGGATATTCACTTGGCATATCCATTGGGGTCAATCTGGACAAATGCTTAAGATCTTGTCAGGCAGAGTTGCCAACGAAGTAAGGGGCATCAGATAGTAATTAACTATCAAGTATACCAATTGGGATTTGTTGGGTTTCATCAACGACTAATTGGAAATGTAAGTAGTAAGTTGCAAGGCAAGTGATGCCACCTGCAACTAGCGAATTGATCAGTTGGTTCGTGACCTGCCTTAATGGGTAATTAATCCCATTACCTAAGCAGGTCATTAGCCAAATAAGTTTGTTCTCTTGGATCAAGAGGAAAACATTAGGACACGTTTTCTGACTCTTTCCATTTAGTTCTTAAGGATGTCCAATGATGGAATCCTAGCCAGGATGGGAATACCATCGCTGCTGAGATGAAGATGGGTGATTCAATGGCAATGGATGCCATTTCATCGAAGAGGTTTCAACCAAGGGTTGAGCGCCAAAACCCCTATTATAAATTCCCTAGAATTCACCAATAAAGAAAAGGAGGTTTTTATCTAGTATACAGTGTAATTAGTAAGCTTTATCAGCTTCCATTTGTTCTATTCTTTCTCAAGGATATTACTGCTGTAGGAGATAATTGGGAGATTCTTTAAGTAAAAGAGTAAGGATCTGAGTGAGATTCAGAGAAGAAGCGGAAACAAATTGGGGATTGCTGCTGACTGTGTGTCAAACTGGAAAAACTGTCACCAGGGAATCTCAGAGAAGATCAGGTTGTACAGTATGAGGTAACTAATCCCTAGTTTGAGACAACTAAGTATTTTAAGCGGAAATACTGGCTGAGCGTTGGGCTGAGATCTAAGAATTCCATTCAACTATGGATAATAGTCATCATACTATTATCAACTGATTATATCAACAACAATACAATGTGGACAAATTTCACAAGAACCAAAACCTGTACAAGTGATAAGTTTATAGGGGTTATTGGCCAAATAATAATCGAGACCTATAAATTTTTACACATTGGCTGCAGAAGCTTTGGGAACCTGAAGGCAGCTTGCACGATGGGTTTGAAGCTCCAAGCGTATGACTTTGAGATAGTACACCAGCTAGGGGCAAAACATCAGAATGTCGACTGTCTTTTGCAATTACCATTGATTGGCATTATACAATATTTGGCTGACATCATGTATGAGAAGATGATTGTGGGAAAATATAATGATGAGCCACCACAGGTGATAAAAGTGCTGGATGGGCTTGAAGGGATACCTTCTTGCGCAATGGGGAACTATATAACAAAATTGGAGAATTGACGTTGAGTTTCCCAAAACCCTATGCTAGGCCAGCAATTATTTAAGATGCCCATAAGGCGGTAGATCATAAAGGGTTGCGAAAAACATTAGGATTTTTGTGACCACGCTACTATTAGTAGAGCATGCATTATGACGTGCTTGAAATTGTTGTGTTATCACCAGTGACAAGTGGAGAAACCTTTCCACAAGAAGACAACCTACTAGCTGGTTAAGCCTCATTTCGCATGGCATACTGTTTCCCTTGACGTGGTGGGCCCTCTGCTGACTGGAGCAAACTAATACAATATAAATTAGTAGCAATTGATCACATGACAAGATGGTTGGAATTAAGAGCAATCAATAGTTTAGGGGCTTTCACTAAAGAAAAGTTTATCATGGAGTGTGCCATACAGCGACATGGCTGTCTGCAATTCATCCTCATGAACGATGGAACCAATTTCACATCACATGTCCTTCCCAAGATAAACTAACTAATGGCAATCCATGGGATCTTGACTACACCCTATCACCCTGAATCTAATGGAATGGTGGTACGAGTTAATGGAACATTGGTGAAAATTCTCTGCAAGCTTGTAAAGGAACGCTTCTGAATGGAGTATCTTTCTATCCACTGCTGTTTTTCTTATAATATCAGCTACCACTCGTTGAAAGGCAAGAGTCCTTTCCAATTGCTCTATGTTAAAATACAGCTTTGTCTGCTTTGATTTACTCCTGTGTGGAGGATACTAGCGAAGTAGAACCACAGCGTTATCTGACCAACTTAACAAAAATGCTGATCAAACTACAGATAGAAGCTTATTTTACAAACTTAGCTAAGAAGATTCAGGATTAAGTGGCCAACCAAAGAAGGCATAGTGGACTCCCACAGTTCGCTGTATGGGATCATGTCTTGTTCCACGACCAACATGGCTTTGTAAGGAAGAACAAGCTCACTAGCATCTGGACTGGACGGTTTGAAAGAATTAAGAATACTGGTATCAATGACTCCACCATTAAGGAACCTGCGGGTGGTTAAATTATCAACCAAGTTCACACAAAGTTTCTTCAAGCATACAAGCATTAGGAGCTTATTGGTTAGTCAAGGAGGGTAATGTTGAGAAATTGATATGATAAGACAATAGGCATTATATCCAGCAGATTGTACTTTATAAGCTGAGGTGAGCCTTGAGATTTAAGTGTAGATTATGTTGATGGGGAGCATATTGATCAAAGTACTAATAGTTCAGTGAATTTAGGGAATTCTGTTGAAGCCTTGATGTTATAATGAAACCCCTTAAATTGTAGCAAATAGAAAATTAATAAGAAGAATGGTGAAAAATGACTAGGAATACTGAGGATTGATAGTTGAACGAGGGAATGAAGAAAGGAGGTCTTTTGAAGAATAAGAAGGTAGGGAAGGACTAATGGAAGTAGCCGTTAAGTTGACATTGATATATTGTATTGTTAGGGCAACAAATCCGTATTTAAGTCCTTTATTATCAATTATTGAGAATCAGCGACCATCATATTGCTCATTTGTTGCTCAGTGGGTTTTTCCTGTGCAACCAGTGTTGCAGAATTACTCAGAATCACCAAAATTTAACAGAGGTCTTCTGTGAAGTGGGAAATTTATTAACTTAGCTGTAATGATTTTGTTGAAAACCTCTTTGATTTCTTGAATACATGTATAAAGTTTGCTTTAACCATATCATGTTAAGTTGGACGTCAGGCCAAGGGCTTGAGGGCAGAGATGATTGTAGTATTGGTGTCATCTAGAAATAGTAGCAGCCAATGGTTGAGCGCTATCATAAAATATATATTTTAATCAGTATGACTTCCCCTTTGATGAGGAAAAGTGTAATAAAGACCTGTTTCCTGTTCATGAGACTTTGATTACACCTGAACTTCTGGATTATATAGGCCTTGATCTTCACCCAGGTTTGACAGATATGCAGGTGAGGGGCCATGATCTCCTTGGCTTTTTTAAGAGGCAAGAATAAATGTGCCTCAGTTTAAGCATGTGGGTGGCCTCCTCCTTTTCACTCTTATTAGCATTTAAGAATGCCATAATACTCTTCTGACTTGGAATAAGCCTCTATTTGTTACAGTTTTAAATTTAGAGCTGGAAAGGGCAGAAAGAATGTTCATATCCATCTTGGCATTACATTTTGGCTCAGAGGACACTATGTCCACATACTAATGGGGGCTCTCTGCTCCAGTTGTCTTCATAGTTTCTCTACTCAGTCTGTAGCTCATTCCAGAATTGATTGGGTGAAGCTATACTGACCAACTATTAGATTAAAAATTTTATAGCTGAAATCCAAGCTTCACAATTTCTGACTTTGTTCTCAAGGTTAGTAAAAGTTTGTTATATCCAATCAAGATGCTTATCAGTAAGTTCAGTGAATGCATATATGTTTTCCATATCCTGGTCTGATGCCTCCAAGGTAGGGCTGGGGCCATTCAGGTGACTGTCATAGTGAACTCTGCATCCTTGGACATTTGCTCCATTTTCTTATATAAGGCTTAAATTTTTGCCAATATTTTATCCCTACACAGATTTTCAGAACCTTCGGCATGTAAGGTAGTAGATCCAGGGAGGCCAGGTGGCTCTTCTTCTCTGTCAGAGCTGTGGGGCTTTTTAGGCCCTTTGGGACCTTGAGGCTTTTCAGAACCATCAGCTCTGGCGGGAACAAGTAGCCCTTGGGTCCCTTCTGGCACGCATAGACCCTAAGGCCTTTATATTCCTATGGTTAAGGAAAGGTTCTGGCATTTTTATTAAAGCCCTTCGAATTAATGCCTCTACTTGGTTTGGGCGTTAGATTAGAGCTGACTATAGATCCTAGAACAGGCTGGTGGATTCAGAGGAGGTTTGATGCATATATTTACATGCTTTAGTTACTACACCTTTAATTGGTGAGTGGTTGGTCATCATGTAGCCCAGATTCCAGGATCCAGTAGGGTGATCAGATTTTGCGCATTGTTAATGATTACAAGTGTCCTGGATTGCCTCATGGTTATCTTTGACAGATGGGGATGCAGTTTTATAAAAGTCAAAGAAGTTGGTGTTGAGGTTCTGCATCAATCCAAATGATATGGCCCATCCTGATGATGCAGTCCTACTAACGGGAGGAGGTGATGAAGTGCAGGGTGCACAAAAAATGTAAGGGTAGGAGTCTACCCATTGGCTGACTTGTTATTGGTCAGGGTTGCAGAACCATAAAGCCTCTTCATAATGAAGGTAGTTCTGTAGCTTTGTACAGCTGGATCTGCATTAAGTTATTTAGATCTGTCCAAGGGCTACTGGATGGTTTCGCTAAGGTTGTTGGACTGTAGGTGATGTTGATTTTGGTCTGGAATGGGCAAGCTGAACTCAAAGGTGGCTCAGAATTCCAAACTCTCAAGCTGTATGGGTGGCAAATTGTATTGGGATGTATTATCCGTCTCATGAAACTTCCCACCCCATTAGTATGGATTTATTGCTAGAATTACTTTGAATCTTGTTATTGTTGTGTTTATTGATAACAACCTGGGTCCCACTTGTAGTGAGCATATTATCAGCTTCACCATTAGGGTAAAGCTTAAAAATCAATTTTTGGATGCCTGAGATGTTTGTTCAGAGATTTTAGCTTTCTTTGGGATATCTCTTTGCAACGGAATGGCTTCTGTAAGGTGATGGTCAATCACTTACATGACAGATAAGTCCATTTACTAGCAACTATCTTGGTTCACAACTGTTAATGCTATTGTCAGGAATATGCAAAGAGATGTAAAAATTATGCTATCTAAAACTTAAGAAAAGACTAAGAACTAACTACACTAGGTTAAAATCATTCAAAGTTATTAAAATGCAAGGGAGCCTTAGGGCATAGAAAGCATCTGGGTCCTCCTCAATCAGAATCTTCATTCCTCATCCAGTAGGAGGGTCAAGCTAAAGTCATCCTTTAATGTTAAAATCTGGATTTTCATGACCCCATTGTTCTGATACTTTTGGATTGCAACTCTGGGATTTGGGATGTGGTTTTTCCCATACCATCACTGAATTGATAAGCCAATCATACCTAGTGCCAATTACTGACCCTTTTATTAGTTCTTTACCATCTGGGGGCACCATTCTATCATGTGATAATTTATCCAGGTAAGTGGGGCTTAATATCATAAGGGGGTGTTTAAGCTGCTCGATATTCCAATCTTCAATAATTTTAGGTTGTAGTCTATTAAAAATTCTGCCAGCCCCTATGAATGGCCAGGAATGAGTTCCCACGTAGGATCAAAAATGGAACCAATAAGGATGATGTACCAATCACCAACAAGGTAATTTATCCCGCGGAGTAGTTAATCTTGGGTTGCAGCTTAACCCCTTAAGGTTTCACCCCTGATAATTCTCCCTACTACCAAGGACCCATTGGAAAGGGTTATGGGGATGTGCAAGGAGGTGGTGGAAGCCATAGGCTATCACCAGCCTGCAGGTTGCTCTCTCCTAAAATGGCACATTTATAAAAACCAGGGTTTGAGTCCCTCCAAGGGGCATATGCTGGATTTAGATATACAAGAAATCTGATCAAATTAAGGCTCAATACACCCCTCCAAGCCTTCCAATTCAACTGAGGATCTTTAAAGCCTATCCTCAGTAGGTTTATAACACCAAAATTTATACTAATTAAACTTAAATTGTCCCTACCTTCCATGTCTGTGGGCGTGGCCTGTCAGTAACATTAAGCAGATTGCCACCATCCATCAAGATAGGTCCAACTGTAAAAGAATCTGGTAAAAAGTTTGATAGCGCCAATCTGAGTAAGGGTTGGAGCGATCTGACTTGCCTAAGTGGATCAGAAATGTTATTAAAAACCATAGTGGGTCGATCCATTAGGCTCTCAATAGGTTGAATTCACCTAAACAATGCAACCCCTTTAATCCACCTGAATGGGTTATTGTCATGGTTGGATAACTTAATAGTGGGAACTGATGCTAAAGATAAGGCTGGGCGACAGCAGGCCCAAAAGGTGAAACTTCAGGCTCTTCCTGACCTGAAACACACCTTAGATCAACGCTGGGTGCAAGCAAAGCATGCCCAGGTTGATACTAATGGGGTGCAAAACGCCCAGCCTCTTATCTCATCCCCAGGCACTGAAACAAATGATTTACATTACAAATGAAGATGGTTCGATTCAGTTAATTGGAGAGCAAGGGTTCAAATCCCATTTAAGTTATGAAATTTTAAGATTGGGTAACTACTGCTTCAATTGATTACTTGAGTAGAGGCACTTTCAGTGTATTTTACAAAGACAGATGGAAGCATCTGTTTATTGGAGTGTCAAGGCTTGGGCACACTTCTGCAGAACCTTAATTTCCCTGACCCACTTTAAATACGTTTTTTGTGACCAACATTCCTCTTTGGTTGACTTTCTTAAATATTTTTACCTGTTATTTTACGTTTTACTTATGGATCCTTGGGTGAACTTGGTGGTGGACCTCTTTGGAAAGGTCTCCAAATATGTGGGCCATTACCTTTTATCACAGTTTACCTAAAACCCCAGGTGCTCCCTTGGGCCGCCCAGATCCCCTCCAGATTGAGGCACTAAGCCTACTGACACCAATTACACTTGATTATGGACTCCTCTCTGGGGTCCACTCAAGCTGTGATGTTTCTCAATTACCTTGTACTATATGTTGCGCTCTACACCCTTGCCTGGGGTACCTTTTGCACAGGCACCATTTGAGGTGTCTTGTTTCCCATTCTACTAACAGCTAGTTCCCTAGCAATGTTGGTTTGCATCCCACATCACCTTGCTGGGAATGAGAGAGTTACATACACTCTTTTGACATTAGTTGACTAGCCCTTTTATTATATGTGCATAAGAATTATCCGTGTGGGACTTTCATTATTAGTAAACTGGGTGCGCTGGCCATTTGTAACTTCCACGATGGTGCTCACCACAATTTTCTCATTTGGTTTTTTATTGGTGCATCTCGGCGTTATTCTTGCAACTACCAATTGGGAAGTGCCCACCCTTCCTGCTTGTACCTGGTGGTCTCAGACTTTTCACAATTCTGATGTTGTGATTCCCCACCTTTCTCCTGAGATTTACTCAGAAATTCAACAAGCCTTAGCTTCCCTTGAGCCAAAACCCTCATTAGGTAAAAATAAATTGTCTAGTTAACATCCTCTTTTGCAAGGAGTGGATCTGTTGTCCCGGTTGTCTCCTGAGGTGGGTGACTGGGTTTCTGTGATATTCCACACACAGCCGCTCTTGTGGCGAACAGTGGAGGGCTTGGACATGTCTTGAAGCAGAATCGACCTGATGAAGCATCCCTCCATTCCTTCTTTGAGTTCTTTTCTCTGCATCAAGTGGGTCAGCCGATGAAAGCATACTTAGGTGAATTCTGCAAAAAAGTCCAGGCTTTGCCATTAACTGACAAGGTTAAAACGTCATTTCTCTGTTTGACCTTGGAAATATCAATGCAAAACCCCCTGATTTGGCAGTCGCCTCCTTCCAATTTTGATCATCTTGTTGAAACCCTTTGGGGTAGTTTCCCCACCCCAACCCGGAAGGAGCCAGGTATTTTGGCTTTCATCAGATCAAATAATATAAATATGGAAGCCAAAAAGTTGCGCGCACCTCTTAAAATGAGGGAATCTCATCCTTCTAATCCTTCAACTTCTTCTAAATTTGGAACTGTACAGGGGTCTAGCCCCAAGAATGAAGTAAAGGCTTCAGACGATTCTGCCGTGATAATGTCACCCATGGTCATCCCTATAAATATTGCGTCCTCAACTAGTGATATTTCCTTGAATCGTGAGATGCTTCCCAATGATTTCCTCCCATCTTGGCGGAAATTGGGAACATCGGAGGGTCCAAACCCAAATTTAATAAAAAAAGGATTCCATTATTGTTCTTTCTCCCCAACATGTTTCTGAGGTGCATGCTGAGGCATCAGTTCTGGGATTGGGGATGATGGCCCTGGATAGCGATGCAACCAAACCCTCAGATGAGTGTGGGTTTTTAGAGCTGGAAAACGCGTTTTAACGTGAGCAATTTATCCCAGAACGAGCCATTTATATGCTCATATGGTCTGGATGAGGACCCTATTTCAGTATATCAGATTACTCCTGAGAACCCTCGTTTGACCCCTACCATGATTAGGGGTTCTCAGGAAGTTGAAAAGGAACATCGTTATAAATATAAAGATGTATATGCACCTGCAGAAGGTGTGGTGGGATATGTGGCCTCAGTAGTAAGAGTGGCCCACTATCCCTCCCCTTCTATGATTCCAAAATATACCCTGATGGCTTGTTCAAGCTGGAGGAAGAATTTTCTGGTGAGTTGGTGGCGTTTTCTGCGTTGAATAAATCTCATTCTGGATACTTCTTTTTGACTGCTACCCTTACATCCTCTTATGGAATGTTCAGCACAACTATTTTGGTGGATACTGGTTCCTCAAATAATTTTATCAACCAAAACCTTGCTGACTACCTTGAGTTGAGTTACTCACCAGGCGGTATGGTTAGAGGTGGGGCTTCTCAAGGTATCCCCACACTGAACGTCATGGGGTTAGTTGATTTCCAGGTTGGTTCCTATCTATTGTCTGACCAGTTTCAAGCTATCAGAAACCTCTTGTTCCCCATCATTTTGGGTGTTGACTGGTGGCAGAAGTTTGACGTCAGGACAAATTTGAAAGAAAACACTCTATCCTTGTCTTTGATAAACGGTACCAGCTGATTGTTCCTTTGTCAGAGGATAACGGCCAAGGCAAATTACCTCATTGGCTCAATGTTCCCACTCCTTATCTTGCCCCTTTGCTAAAGCCCACCGTGGGACTTTCCTTACCTCCCTGTTTGGAGGAGCTGGCATCTTCTTTTGATGCAGCTTCAGCTAGTATGCTACCAGAACATTCTGAGTTTGATTGTGACTTTGAACTCACTGTGGATCTGGTGCATATTTCTTCCCCCATATACCCATTGACTGTCCAAAAGAAGAGGTTTTAGATGTATGTGTGAAGGAGTAGTTGGCCAAAGGTGCCATCTTTCAGCGTGCCTCCCCTGTTTGCTCCCCACTTCTCTTTGTGGAGAAGGCGGATGGAACTTTATATCCATGTGTCGATTATGGAAATTTAAACAATGTGACTTTACCCGACCTCCACCCCATCCCTTTAGATTCCCATATTGCACGTTATGTGGAAAAGACAAAAGTTTTCTCCAAGTTGGATTGCCTCAATGCATTCAATCAAATCTGGATAAATAAGGGACAGGAGTGGTTAACCGCATTCTGCACCAGAAAAGGAATTTTTCAGTTCCAGGTTATGCCATTTGGGCTTAAGAATGCCCCTGCCATCTTTCAACGCTGCATTGATGCTGCGTTGGGGGATTTATTGGGGGTATGCGCGGTTGCCTACATGGATGACATCCTGGTATTTTCCCCCGATCAGGAGTAACATGCAGTACACCTTTGACAAGTAGTGGAGAGATTGAGGGCCACTTGCCTTACCCTCAAGATTAGTAAATGTGAATTCTTCAAGAGCCAGGTTACTTTTCTGGGCAACATCGTTTTTGACCAGGGCCACATGATAACTCCAGACAAGGAGAAGGCTATTTGTGAGTGGACTATCCCCACCTCAGTCAAGGAATTGAGGAGCTTTTTGGGGACGTGTATGTTCCCCAAGAAGTTCACACCCAATCTCTCCGAGGTGGCAGCCCCTTATATAAGGCCAGCAGTGCCAAGGTGCTTCAGTGTTCCCCCGTTTTGGAGGATGCTTTTTAAGCGGTAAAGTGCACCTTGTTATCCACATCCATCCTTCGTCATGTTGACCCTGCAAAAGAGTTCATTGTGTCCTTAGATGCTTCCAACTTTGCCATTGTGGCTGCCCTGTTACAGGTGGTTGAAGATGGGTCTGAGCACCCAGTGGGATATTTTTCTAGGAAAATGTCTCTGCATGAGTTAAACTACGCCATATATGACAAGGAGTTATTAGCAGTGATGGAGGCGCTGCTTTATTGGCGTCACCACTTACATGGCTCCTCCCAACCATTCTGGGTACGCACAGACCACCAAGCCCTGTTGTACTACCGTGCTCCACATGTTCTAACACCACGTCAGACCCGTTGGCATGAGACCCTTGCCCTATTTACATTTTCCTATGATTTCACCAAGGGCAAGGAGAATGGTTTGGTGGATGCTTTAAGCCACAACCCTGCTTTGGCTCCCAATCCAAAGGAGGTAGAGATTCACAACATCCAGTTGATGATTCCACCAAGTATGATTCTGTCTCAACTTTCTAAATCCAGGGTACATACGCCAGCGCTCATGCCTTTGGAAAATGCAGCAGAATATAGTAGGTTTAGAAAGGTAGTTCTTTATCAGCCGTTATCAGCTGAATATACTGTTGTTCTCGCTAAAAGTGCCCTGAATCAGGAGAATTTTCCAGGGGTTATCACATGAAGGATGAGATGGTGTGGTTTCAAGGGCGCCTATGGGTTCCTGCTGGACCACTGCGCCTGGAGATCAAGGACCATCATGACGGAATCACTGTTGGTCATCCTGGGAAAGCAAAGACCTTGGAGTTGATATGACGCACCTACAATTGGAAGGGCTTGCCTGTTCAGGTAGGGCGGTACTGTAAAGAGTGCCTGATCTGCAATCAAATGAAACCCAATCGGCAACCTTTAGCAGGGTTGCTGGTACCAGTCCAAAAGGCTGAAGGGCCCTGAACTTCCCTATCAGTGGATTTCATTGTGGAGTTACCCGTTTCAGATGGGTATGATGCAATCATGGTGGTGGTGGACCGCTTTACAAAGTTTGCCCACTTTATTCCGTGCAGAACAACCATAACTGCAGCTTAAATGGCCAGGCTCTTCATCGCCCATGTATTTGTGATTCATGGGGTTTCTCAAGGAATCATTAGTGACCAGGGACCCCAGTTCACCTCCAGCTTTTGGGAATAGCTGTGTAAAACTCTTCAGATTCACCCCTGCCATTCAACTGCCTATCACCCCCATCAGATGGGTAGACTGAGTGAGTGAAATTTTCCTGGAACAATTTCTGCATTGTTACACCACCGCAGACCATTCAGATTGGGTTCCTCACCTTCCCATGGCCCAGTTTAGCTACAACAACACTTTGCATTCATCAATCGGTTGTTCACCTTTTTTTGCTAACCATGGCTTTAACCCTGCTTTTAACATGGAGCCCAGCTGTGGCTCCAAAGTGGAAGCGGTGTTGGACTTTGCTAAGACTCTCAAGAAGGTCCATCAGGGGGTGTCCACAAGTTTAAAGGCGGCTATGCTAGTTTATAAGGAGAATGCTGATGGAAAGCACCAAATGGGTCCAGCATACAAGGAAGGGGATCTTGTGATGCTTGATGCTCGCAACATCCCTATCAAGCAGCCATGCAAAAAGCTGGGTCCAAAGAGGATTGGTCTTTACCGTGTAGTTAGAAAGGTGGGTCATGCCTTATACCAGTTGGATCTTTCCTCTGCGTTTTGGATCTTCTCCATCTTTCATAAAAGCAAATTGACACTGTTTGAGGGCCCTCCACCTGTGACTCCCAAGGCTTATCTTGTGGATGGGGCACCAGAATAGGAAGTGGAGGAAATAGTAGCTTCTCACCAGGTTAAGCGACGCCTTGAGTACCTGGTATCCTGGAAGGGGTTTGACGCAGCAGAGAACAGTTGGGTGCCAGCACGGGATTGTGTACATGCCCAAGACCTGATTGAATTATTCCATAATCGTTTCCCTGAGGCTGCAGGATCTCAGTCTAAGCCAGCTGTTGTTGCTATGAAGTTGCTATCAGCCCATAAGAACTCCTCCTTAGCAAACGCCCCTGGAGGGGGGTGGAGCCCAATAAGGAGGAGAGGGTAATGTCATGGTTGGATAACTTAATAGTGGGAACTGATGCTAAAGATAAGGCTGGGCAACAGGAGGCCCAGAAGGTGAAACTTCAGGCTCTTCCTGACCTGAAACACACCTTAGATCAATGCTGGGTGCAAGCAAAGCATGCCAGGTTGATGCTAATGGGGTGCAAAACGCCCAGCCTCTTATCTCCGCCCAGGCACTGAAACGAACGATTTACATTACAAATGAAGATGGTTTGATTCAGTTAATTGGAGAGCAAGGGTTTGAATCCTGTTCAAGTTATGAAATTTTAAGATTGGGTAAAATATGGCTTCAATCAATTACTCGAGTGAAGGCACTTTTGGTGTATTTTACAAAAATGGGTGGAAGCGTCTGTTTATTGGAGCATCAAGGCTTGGGCACACTTCCGCAGAACCTTAATTTCCCCAACCCACTTTAAATACATTTTTTGTGACCAACATTCCTCATTGGTTGACTTTCTTAAATAAATTTACCCGATATTTTATGTTTTACTAATGGTTCCTTGGGCAAAATTGGTGGTGGACCTCTTTGGGGAGGTCTCCAACTATGTGGGCCACTACCTTTTATCACAATTTACCCAAATCCCAGGTGCACCCTTGGGCCGCCCAGATCCCCTCCAGATTGAGGCACCCAAGCCTACTGATGCCAAGTTACACTTGATTATGGACTCCCCTCTGGGGTCCACTCAAGCTGTGATGTTTCTCACTTACCTGGTACTATATGTTGCGCTCTACACCCTTGCCTGGGGTACCTTTTGCACAGGCACCATTTGAGGTGTCTTGTTTCCCATTCTACTAACAGCTAGTTCCCTAGCAATGTGGGTTTGCATCCCACATCACCTTGCTGGGAATGAGAGAGTTACAGACACTCTCTTGACAGTTATAAGACAGCAGCCCCATCCAGTTCTGCTTTTGGTCTATTCTTTACCTTTCCATCTTATTAAATAAAAACCTTTTAAAAAATCCCCAAGTTTTAACTTTTTATAGTATGCAGTACCTATTTTAAGCCATGTTACCACAGACTCTGGAATGGATGGGCCATAGTGGCACTTATCACCACACTCTTACCCTCAGTCCTTGAATGAGGGTACCTTTATAGGGCACACCTGTGCTTGTCTCTAATCCTTGCCAATGTGTAGTACCACATCTTATCTGTTGTTGGAGGCGCTTTTAACCCTTCTTTCCAGTTTCAAAGATTTTTATATGGGTTCACCTCCTGCTGCAAAAGATTATCCCCTGGTATAGCCCTTAACTCTGGAGCCTACCATTACTTTATCTGTTGTTGGAGGCGCTTTTAACCCTTCTTTCCAGTTTCAAAGATTTTTATATGGGTTCACCTCCTGCTGCAAAAGATTATCCCCTGGTATAGCCCTTAACTCTGGAGCCTACCATTACTGGATCCTCAAATGCTTTTACATCAAAGTTTGGCTCATTATGGGAGCTTTGGTAACCATCATCAGTTGGCAACTACAAGTTAAATTATCCCCAATTAATATAAATAGGTGTGGGTGGCTAGCCCATGGTGTTATGGTTTGTATCTTGGGTGTACTCATTTGGGCTGGCAGACCAGCCTTAGTTTTATTAGATGCTATGATGACATCTACAACCTGCTCCCTGTTGATAACTTTATAGAGATCCTCAATAGCCTTCAGATCCTCTATGTTAGGACCCTTGGGAATAGATCTATTGGACTTGGGTTGGCACTCAACACCAGGGCTTATAACACTATGCCATGAGCCTCCAGTTGATCACCCAAATACTAATCCTATAAGGTTCCTCCCTTCAGAAGGAAAGAACTTAACTCGGGTGTAAAGGGATAACTCCAAGGTATTTTACCTCGGCCACTTTGTTGGCAATATCAGAAAGTTCATGAGATGGGGGCTCTCTATGGTTGGTTGGGTGATATAGGTAATAGTCTATCCTTTTTACCAGTTTAGTTATCTTGGTCACTTTTAAAAGTTTTATAAATCCAAGTCCACAGTAGCCCTACAGCATGATATCGATTATGATTGGAATTTGGGTACGATATTTTTAGTACTAGATGGTCCATTGGGTACAATATTTGGAAACTTGGGGGTTTTGGTTTGTTATACCGCGGTAAGGGTATTAAACCTCGGCGTATAATATAGTTTGGGTATCAGATTATGGTGTGAGATTGATTTTAAAATAGAAATTATAAAGGGCGCGGCGAAAGCTTAACGCACGTGAAGGTGGCTGAAACTCGGAACTTTTAGAGTGGATGGCGGGTTTAAAATTTCAAATAGGATGGTTAATAAGCTTACCAGATAATAGGTTAAAAATTAAAATCTAAACCAATCACGTTGAACCTCGGTCCATTTTAACACGTTAAACCTCGATCCATCCGAAATCAATCACCTAAGGTTATAGGAAGGCTAACCCAAGTTTGATTACCGCAAGATGGCGGACGACGTCGAGACCCAACCCAACTTCGGTTTACGCGGATCCATCGCTGGATCGGAAACCCCTAGCGTACGCGCATCCAACGCCGGATCCGATCCACCTTTAAAGGATCCACCTTTAAAGCTTACGGGGAACTCGGCCATGTTGACACCCCAAGCGGGTTTAGCTCCGGCGTCGGTAAATTTACCTGCAACCGCAATCGCTTCCACTCAAGCCGGCGCCGAAGAGGCTTCGGGTGGTAGCCAATTGAAGGTTAACCCGGTGGCCGAAGGTATTTGCACTTCCAACGCAACCCCTACCACCCCACCCCCGCCCGCCCCCGTAACCCCGGTGGGGACCCCGGTGGGGACCCCGGTGGGGGCCGCCGACCTTCACTTGGAGCCTGGCGCTACCCAGAGGATCATCGAAGAGTTCCAGTACCTGCTCGAAAAATCTCAGCAGCTGTTCCTGGGGTTGAGGTGAGTTTGGGGTGGGGGAACTTTGGGCGGGGTACGCGGTTTAAGCTTTAGGTGGCCCTATTCGAACCTATATTCCCTCGCTATTAAACGCGAGCGGCCTTGGTTGGACACCTTTTGCTCGTTTCTTAGTTTGGCAGAATCGGTCCCGAGCAACGACCCCTTGGTTGGGTAGTTTGCGACCGTCACGGATCGTTATTTATCACTGGGCTCCAGTTTGGTGCACCCGCGTTTTACCTTTTTTCTCAAAGAGCGCGCGGATAACTGGGCTATAGGGAACTCTCCCCGATCGGGGGCCGCCAGTGGCAGCCGTACTTCCAACGGACGTTCGAAATCCATACCAAGGTGAGCTAATTTATCAACCAATTTGCCCTCCCAGAAACCCGCACTGACGATCCTTTAGCTGTGGAAGTTTCAACAGGTCCACCGGTAGTTGCCACGGTTCGGATAGCTAAACTTAGGGCTTGTGTAGGGCCCTCCTCGAAAGCAAGGAGCACTACGGGCTTAGGCGCTGGGAGGTGGGCGAGATCGCTTCCAAAATCGGCCAGCTGTACTACCACTACTAGTAAGTACCCCAGCTGGGTTTAACCGCGGGTCCGGGTTGGCCTTTGAAGGAACTTTTCGTCAGGGGGTTCAGTATGGGCTAAGCTTTAAGTTAATGTAAACTGGGTGGGCGGAAGGTTCCCAATTTATGATGCACGCTTCCACTTGGGGTTGGGGTTTACGCCACTTTTTCTCCGATGGGTTTAGTATCCAAATTTCGAACGGTGAAACTGGGACGCCAGGTTGCCGCTAGGCGTTACGCCTGGCGCCGTTTCTAGCTCGTGTATAATTGGTGTATCGTTTTGGGTTGCTTGGGGCTACTCTATTGATGACGGGGTTGGCTTCATGGCCGTTGCCCTATGGCGCTTGCTGCCTTGTAGAGTTTAGGCTGAAGGTTCTAATCGGTGTAGCTTGCGGACGAGCGAGACCAACTACTTGCACGAGGCCCACACCTTTTACGAGGCGATCCTCGATCGCGCGTACTTCAAGGACGTGCTCGACGCGAAGAAGTAAGCGGTATGCGCGCCGCTCACGCGTTAGCCCGGCGCAGATGATCAAGAAGCTGCGGTACTACGCAAGGTTCATCGTGGTGGGGCTGCTGTTGCAGCGGCCGCAGCGTGTGGCCAAACTCCTGGTGGAGCTGACGGGGCTGGTGGAGGAGTATACGAAGGCCTTCAAGCCGGTGGACTCGATGGAGTGGCAGATGGTGCTGCAGGAAATCTCGGCGTTCCTGGAGGCCGAGCGGAAGCTGATCCCGTTCGCGGTCAACACCGCCCAGCCTCTGCCCATGCAGAGCCGGCTTCCTAGCAGGGGGGCATCCCTTCTGGGGCCGGCGCTGGCGGATCCCAAGCCTAAAGCCCCGAGCCTGCGGCTGCAGCACGCCATCGTGATGGGCAATACGGCGCAGCAGGTAACTCAACCTTACCGGCTCACAACGCAGCTCAAATTTAGCGAGCTCACCATCGATATGTATCGCATGGTGCTGATTCTGGGTAAGCGGAGGGGCCTTGAGGTGCTGACGTCAGAGCGGGAGGTCACCAAGCCGTTTTTGGCGGAGGCCGGGGACGAAGCTTCCCAGCCGTTGGCCCCCTTCAGCGAGCCGCGGGACAAGCCCAACTCGCTGGGGCTCACCACGGGGCCGACTCGCCGCGCGCCCCATCCCCCACCGAACAAGCACATGCTGTTCCGCCCGGCCCTCGGCCAGCTGCTGATTTATATAGCCAACGCTTACAAGGTGCCGTCGTTCTCACTTAACTCTTTTGACCTTGGCGTTAGGAGCTTGGGGAAAATTCGGTGTTGCTGATCTACCTTTCGGCGGATGGCGTCAAGGCCTCCCCGCCGATGGTGGCGCCGCCCTCGGTAAGGATAACTGAAGCCGTTTAACTTCAGGGTACCACGGCGGCTGCGCCACCTCGTTCCGCAAGCCGGCTGAGAAGGCGGGGGAGGGGGCGGATCCTGCCGCCGCTATCCATTGCCTCCATCCGGGCGACCTGGTGCCGTTTACCAGGAAGCCCATGTTTCTAATCGTGGAGAGTTCGAACAGCCTTGCGTTTAAGGTTGGTCGCCCCTGGCTCGCTGACGGTTAGGATATCCCGCGTCTCTTTAACCAGCCGCTGCTCTGCCTTATGTCGCCCGTCGCTTCCCCGTTCAAAGGTTAGCCCGTAGCCGCCCTTCTGATCCCCAGACTCCGGTAAGACGGGCAGCCTGATGACGATGTTCCTGTACTCGCCGCTTGTCGCCTTCTGCCATCTGGCGGATATCACGGAGCTGGCGCCTGAGAGTTGGACGCGGATGTCGGAGATGTTTCACGGGCTGGAGGAGTCGATCGTTGAGGGGTTGGCCTCCCATCCCAACGTCGGTAAATTTCCGGTTTGAGCCCCGCTAACTGGGGTAGATGCGGACCTCAAGCGGTTCCTGCAGGATGACTTCCTTAGGCACCTGGTGGCACGCTATGTCCTGTGCCACCTGGTCATCTCTGCGCATAGGCTGACCAAGGGCCCAAAGGTTAGTTCGCATAGATCCGCTCAGCCTACCGCTTTAGCACCTGCCCAGCTGCTCCCCCGCCCTTCCGGAGGAGATATTTTCGACGGGGGCGCCGGTTGCTGGCCTTCAAGCCCTCGTGGATCTGACTGCCACCGGTCTGATCTATTCCAACCTTCCGCCCGTTCCCAAGGGCGCCTCTCCCCAGCCACTACCCTCACCCGCTCATGGTTTCAGCCTAAAGCAACCCCTGCGACTTTGGATGAAAGGAAACAGCTTTGAACCTTTAGCTTGGCCACCCCTAGCTGCCAGTCGATATTTTACACGATGGTTTAGCATGCGATATTGGATCCCATGGCCACCTCCATGGCTTTAAACGTTCTGGATTCATTGGCGCTTACGTTATAAGCCATTAAAATTTAAGCCTTACCGTTGCTATGCCATGGTGGGATTGAAAATTTTATTACCCCAAAGTCTCAACGCCCATCGGGGGCCTTTGGGCCGCCAACCGCTACGCGTACCCCCAGTACAACTTCTTTGGTACTTTAACCCCAGCTCGCCACGCTGAAACCCTTCTTCCACGCCCTTAACCTCCTGGTGGGGGTTAACCCTTTAAGCTTGTCGAGTTGGGTTTGGCTGAAAGGTGTTGGTTTCTAGAGGATCTTTAGGCTGCCAACTATTACGCGTACCATTATTCACCCACTTTGGCTTGTCACTTTTGACTCAGCTCCCCAAGCTTATGCTCTCGTCAATGCCGCCTAAGCATCAAGTTCGTTGAAGTTGAGTTAGGCGGCTTCATTAACAAACACTCCATCTTTGGCTGTTTCTTGGAAGTTGATGTAGGCCCCCACCTTTAAAAGGTTGGGCCATCGATTGGATTTGGTAGCTTAACCTTTCCAGGGCTATTGGGATGGCACATTGGGTTACCAACTGTGATGTTAGCCATCAAACGGTGATATTGGTTGAAAGTATGAAAGGGTTGAGCCAACGGTTGTAATAGCAATCCCGAGCTACCCAAGCTTACTTGCGCACCTTAAGGCTGAAGTGAGAATGGAGGCTAGGGTAGCTTCAACAGAATGTGGTGGGTATAGCTTTAGCTGGCATCCAACCAAGCTTTGGTGGCTTAGCTAAAGGACGGTAAGCGTGGATGCCCCTACCCTTACAGATGCCATACTCTTACAGGTGGAAAGTTTAAAGGAAGCTTGGGCCACCCAAGCTACCATCGGCCATAGGCCACCGAGGACTGGAAGGTTTGTATCCTGCAGCGGAATGTTGCTGGGGGTTGGGTTGGGAACATGGGTACCGGATGGGCCCCGTTAATCTGCCATACTAGAGCTTTGAGTATTACCTGATGGGGCGGCTCAGGTTTAAAGCTTGGCCCACAGGATCTGTATCTTGGCCCATAATTAGCTGCAAAGAGGTTTGGATTTCCTCCCCCATGATAGCCAACGATGGGTTATGCAATTCAGGAAATGTTTTAACCGGCTAATGTTTGACTAGATGAACACCCATCCAGCTTTATCCATGGGTTTAGGGGGTTACGCCCACATCCTATATAAACCCTCCAGAGTCTGTTGCATTGTACGCATCCGCAATAGTTCCACCTCGATAAAGCTTCTAGATGCTAGCCCCACACTTTCAACTTGATAAACTTTGGGATCTGGGATGGGCTAAGCTACCCATGTGTAAGTCTAGGGGAACACCCCCTGTTCTAAACATGAGGTTTTACCATTCCACACCAAAAAGGCCAAGAAAGCAGTTGTCCCCTTTGTAACCCAGGGTGGTCTAGCCCATGCGGTGGATGAGAGGTGGATATTGACATACCCCTTGAAACCACACCTTTCCTCCCTATGCCAACTACCCATGAGTTGGTCCAAAAGTTTGGAGGCGTTGGGAAGTGGAGGGGGCCAGGGGCCATCACCATCAGAGGGTTGGCAGCCATTCTCCCCTGCAAGAGGTTGTCTCCACTGAGAGGTTGTCTTCACTGGTCTGATTCCACTAATCAATAAACTGATATCCAGGGAAAATAAATTGATCAAGTCTCAGGCTTGGAGATCCCCAACCATATTCTCCACTTTCACCAGCAATCATAAGCCCATCCCTGGCAGGTACTGGTGCAAAAAGCCCCTCCCAACTCAATGGACTGGCCATATGTAGCTTGGACATGGGCATTCCTAATCATCCACTGTCAGATAATTACAAGTCCAATATTGTGCGAAGAGTGTTTTGAGGGGGAAAATGACAGATATCCCACTTGTTGGTATTTTAAAAGGTTTATACTTTACATTTAAGTATTAAATTACCCCATAAAATGAGTAATCCAGCAGTTGAGAGTATCACTTCTCCAGCGGAAGGATCGTTGAAATTCAGGTGGAAATAGCAACCGTGAGCCTAATAAAACCTTTATTCCAACAAGTGGTGCTCACTACCAGGGCGCCTGTACACAAAAACACTTACTGAAAAAATGGAGGTTGGTGGGGAAATTAACCCTCACAACCTCCTGCCAAAATTGACCCTGGGCTAGCAATTTTGGTACAACGGCTAGCCAGCGCTTTGTCATACCCTAAAAGGCTTGAGCTGTACTCATCTCAACGCCCTTATGGGGCATGCCCTGTTATTAATTAACCCCCTCTCCGAGTTAAGTTCTCCCCAGGTGAGGGCAGTATTGCCTCCTTCCTCTATGTTTATGGATCAGTTATGGAGGGGCAACTGACCAGCAAAAAACCCAACACATCCTTTCCTGCTTCAGCTGTGTGGCACAGGAGATAATGGTTCCACATAAGGTCACTCTCAGCAACTGGGCGTAAGTGAAGGAAGCCCTCATTGAAGAATTTGGGTCTATGCAGAGTCTAAAAATACAAAAACAGGCCTTTATGTTCCTTAGCCTATAAAAGGGAGAATCACTCGCTACTTTTGTTGATCAATATCACAATGAAGCCCAACCTCTGCTGCTTGCAAAAATGCTACTACTAAATGAAGCTATTGCTGCTGTTTTGCCTGGATTGGCGCCTCATCCCTCTTTGGTGATGCACATCTCTTCCGTCAAACATTCCTTCAAAAATACAAGGATATCAAGGAGGCACATTGGTATTGGTTGACTTCTATAGACATGACAATATGCAAGCTGCTCTGAGGTAAGAATCTCCTATAGCCCCTCCAGCCTCTTCTATGGCTATTTTCACTTTAAAATCTGCTCCTGTGAAGCTGCCACCATGAGATGCTCCTCCCCTAGTGAGGATATGCAGATGATACTAGCAGTGAGAGGGCAGCGCTCCCCTTCATCTTCCACCTCAAAGCTCAGATGGAAAATTTAGCTATCAATTTGCCTTGCTCCCCTCCTTCTACAGATCAGTCTTTCAAAGTGGCTGAAGTGTCACATCCCACTAAGGCGCTATCCCTAAACCCTCAGCATCTCCTCCAGCTGTACCTCGCCCAAAACTTATGGCTATGGGGCATCCCAAACCTGTCACTTCCAAGGCCAAAGTCAAAGTCATTACAATTCCAAAGCCTCCCCAAAAGTTAATATGGTGGAGTAGCAACCCCAGGACCTATCTTGCCATAAGGGAAGCCCTGAACCTGCCTCTCATTCTATGGACTCCCTGACATGCATTGATAACCCCTCCAATGATGAATATGAAGGGGGTTGTGAAGATTTGGGTCATTATGTTTTAGGAGCCCAGGTGAAGTGGAGGTACTCGACAGGTTGAACCCTGAAAGAGTGGATATGGCTAGGATACCCCGCTGAACCTATCTTCATCAAGTGCTATGGGGTCTGGCGGTTATTGACACTGCTAGTGACGCCGACCAGCTAATCACCTCACTAATCTGATCCACCCATAGTGTGCACACCCAGAAGTCTATCATGGAGAAATACCCTGAGACTGCAAAAAGATTAGCTTCCGCTCTCCAACAAGAAGAGGTCCTAGCTCTTTCCCCCAACTTGGGTGAAACCTTAACAAAAGTGGAGGTTGCCATTAATCTATAAGGGTCACAGCTATCCTTGATGTGGGATCACCTATGAATGTTGTGTCATCCAGACTCATCAAAAATATCAAGCTGGCCCCTGACCTTGACTATACCCAAGAGTTTGATACTGCTGGTCCCTATAACACATGCACTATTGGGGCATACTCCTTTTTGACCATCTAATTTGGGAAGCTCATCTTGTTGGCCCCCACAATGGCCTTGGCTAGCTATATATGATCTACTCATTGGTATATAGTTTATGCTCAAGTGCAAAGGGATCATTAACTTGAAGCAGGGCTATCTCTCCCTGCTAAACTATGAGGTCCCTTTGATTATGACTAATGGTGAGTTTAACAAAGAGGATTACGCTTGCACAGTGGAGTACCCCTCCTCAGCTTTATCCCTGCACTACACCACAGAAGGAATAAATACAAAAATGTTTTCAAATTAGTGAATGCTCTAGATGATATACTGTTCTATGCTTCTGAAGAGGTTGTCATCAAAGTTTGTGAACAAAGGGTAGTTGACATGAAGATTACCCTACAGATACCCCGCAACTGTCTATTGCATCTAACCAGCGTTGAAGGGGTTAGTCCCTTAGAGCCCAGAGTATTGCCAGGCGTATTGGACCCAGCCTATCAGTGACCCATCAATATCCTGCTGGGGAATCTCACTCCAAAGGATCTGGTTATAAAAAAGCATCAGGCGATTGTAAGAGGCCTGCTGATACCCATTGAGGACATCCAGCAAGTTCACTGTATTGGGTCTATAGCTGTTATGGGCTCACCCACAGACCAATCATTATGTACATTGCCTACCGTTCATATCTCTGAGGAACTAACCCCAGAGGAGCTCAACAAGGTCCACACCCTACTTGAGGCTTATAGCGACATCTTCTCTATCTCTGAAACTGATTATGGGCACATGAAGAGTTGGACTCACACTATTGATGTCAGGGATGCTCGTCCAATATGATCCAAACCCTACCTCAAATCAAAAGTTGAGGAGCCACAGATGTGGAATGAGCTCAAACAGTTGCTGAACGCAGAGTTTCTGGTGCCATCCCAAAGCCCTTGGTCATCTCCTCTTCTACTTATAAAGAATAATAATGGAGGTCAACAAGTTGCTATAGACTACTATAAGCTGAACAACCTCACCAAAGGACAGCTATTTTATCCCCCCATATTGACGATGCTTTGGCCCAACTCTCTGGGTCCAAGTTCTTTTCTGCCATGGACTTGGCTGCTGAATATTGGCAGATGGACCTTTCTCCACATGATCAGGAGAAGTGCGCCTTTATCTATAGCGAGGGGTTATTTTAATCCACTCAGTTATCCCAGAGGTTATGCAATGTGGCTGCCACTTTTCAGCGGGTAATGGATCATATTGTTCAGGATCTCAAGCTGAGCTTTGTGATTGTCTATCTCAATGACATCACAGTATTCTCCAAGGCCTTCAAAGAGCATGAAGCCCTCCAAATGTAAAATTCAAAAAGAAATTGGATTAATTGGACACGCTATCCCTCAAGATGGGATTCAGCCCCTCCAAGACAAGGTGGAATCGATATCTAAAATGCATGCACCCAAAACCCTTCACAACATAAAGATATCCTTGGGCATGATGGGGTATTACCATCAATTAATCCCCAAATTCTCCCAGCTCAGTGAGCCCCTTGTACGTCTCTTGGCTAAAGACACCCCCTTCCAGTGGGGTGCTGGACAAAAAGCCGCATTTGAGACTCTGAAGAACCTATTGCAAAAAAGGCCAATCCTCTGTCAACCTGACTATGGCAAGCCCTTTATGCTGTTCATGGACGCCTCTTATTATGCCATTGGAGCTATATTGGCTCAGCTGGATATAAATGGGGTCAATCACCTGTGTCCTATCTCAGTAAGAAGCTCTCAAAAGCTGAGTGCGACTAGAGAGTCACTGAAAAGGAGTTCTTTGCCGTCTTACTTGCTGTTGAATACTATTGCCCTTTTTTATATGGGACTTCATTTAAAGCGATTACTGACCACGCATCCTTAAAGTGTTGCATAATATGAAAGATCCCACTGGGAGGTTGACACGCTGGGCTTTAAAGATTCAGCATCACGATATGACCATTGAGCATTGAGCTGGGACGCGCCATATGAAAGTTGATGAGTTGACGTGGCTGCCTGAACTTCACCTTGCAATAGCGAAGCAGAGAGGTTGCATGACCTCCTAATGTCTCCTGACTCATGGGCTGATGAAGATGAACCAGTACAGAAGATTCTAGCATGGTACTCTCGCAGCACAAAGGTGGAGAGTGTGAAGTTATATAAGAAAGTAAGAGTAAATTGGTTTCCTTATCTTTGGCCGTCAGAGCAAGTACCTGTCATCTTGGAGTTTCACACTATCATGAGGCATGGCGGAGTACACAAAAGTTATGGGTGAGTAAGAGAGGGGTATTACTGGGAGGGCACCATTAAAACTATAACTGAAGTCTTGGATGCCTGCCTAGCCTGTAAAAAACAATACAGCTTCAAGATCTGATATCAGTATCAACCTACGATGACCCAACAACCCTTCCACACCATAAGTTTGAATGTGGTAGGTCCTCTCCCTCAAACTACTGGGGGCAATTGTTATAAATTAGTTGGAATCGACCATTTTACCAAATGGGTTGAAGATGTTGCTCTCCACGCTAGACTGCAAAAGCCAGTCACCTTCTTACTTTAAAACAATTTCACTTGCCATGTCTGTCCCCAAGTACTACTCTGCAACAAAGGTAAGAATTCCACCTCCAAAGTAGTCAAGATCCTAGCTACCTCCTTGGGAACACAACGATTATTCTCTGACCCCTATAACCATCTAAAAATGGTGCCTTAGAAAGAGTTAATGGAACCCTGGTCTCTATACTCCACAAAATTGCTAGCTCTGACCCTCTCCAATGGGATTTCTATTTACCCAGTTCCCTCATGGCCTACCGGATTAGCTACCATCACATCCTCAAGATATCCCCTTTCCATGTGTTGTATGGACGAGAACCTGGGTACCAGCCCTACTAGCAAAAGACATTCTCACTGACATAATTGACCCAGAGCAAGTCATGAAAAAGTTGGCCCAGCACATCATCCATCTACAAGCAGAGGCTATGACTAACTTGGCAAAGACTGTCACTAAAGAAGACCAAGCAGCTAATGAGCTCCAGGACCCTCTCCCTTCCTTCCAAGTATCTGACTTGGTGTTGTATTAGCACAATCGCATCACTACTAAAAGTGAGAAGCTCAGTTCCATCTGTGAAGGCCCATTTGCAGTCACATATAAGCGAGGGGATGAGTACTCTATCAAATCCCTCGCTTCTAGAGTCACTATCAACTGGGTCCAAAGCCTGTTCTTGCGGCATTAATTACCCCTAACGATCTTGAAGGGTGTAATGTCAGACAATTACAAGTCCAATATTTTAAAAATAGTGTTTTAGATGAAGTAGGCAATAATATCAGCCAAAGGACCCTGGTCAAGCCTTGGTGGAACCCCTCAAATTGGGGTAACAATTTTATTAATACAACTCAGACAAATAGCAAGAGTTCAGTCAGTTAGATTGCACCAATTGTGCAGCAAAATCAAGGGATCCATTTTGAGTTCCATCCCCGTTTTACAGCAAATTTAGTTCAACTTACACCGCGGAGGCCTTTCCCTTTTATGGGGTTGGAGAGGGCCTCACAAGGTGCAAATATTTTCTTATCAAATGATTGAGTAAGTTGTATCAAAACCTTACCTCATGGATCAATGCTACCTGTCTTTGCCCTCCATCAGCCGTTCCATAAAAGCGAGGCAAGTCTCAATAGCTCCAACAGGTGAACTCCCATATTCTATAATTTGGACATGCACAGCTTGATCTGATCTTCAGTCTTGACACCATTAAATACTAAGCACCAAGATTCTAATAGGGTTCGTTTCTTAAACTCCCCACGGTGACTAACAAAATCTATAAAAGCATATAAACCTTTAAGTTAGTTAATTATTAATAGTTTATATATAAGTGGTCAAAAAACCCAAAATCTTATTTATCTTGGCAGTAGAGAACCACAATTCTCCTGCCATTAATTGTTAAAAACCAGGTGTGAAAACGCATCAGAGAGCCAATCAAAATCCTGATTTCCAACAGAAACATTTAATAGTGTATGGGACCATTAGAGCGGAAAGCATGGTCTCTGAGGTTTTGTACTGCACGCTACCTTTGCGTTTGGGTCTTTTGTCATGATAGCCCCAGCAATAGTGCTACTGAACAATAATTATGACCTGGTAATTGAAACTGTTTTTATGAAACACTTCAGAGAGGTTGTTGGTATAATGGAGGGAACCTTTGAAATTCTGGGGAAGTGGATCCCAATTTACTTTACCTCCAGTGGAGTGCCAAAGGATCTGGTGAACATGGGGCATATCAATCTTGCATATAGTGATGAGGTGATTCCAGTCTGCTACCTTCAACTAAAGAGTAAGAACTGGGCCCTTTCCCAGCTAATATATAGGTATCAAGGACTAGCTCTCCAAGCTGCTGAGCATATATCCATTCCTTCCAGAAACCATATCATAGTGAACACTGAGTTAGAGGTGTAAGTACCAGCCAAGCTCTAAGGGGAGGTCATTGGGCACTATCAGCAAATATGACTTGAGCTTCATGTGATTCCAGGGCTATCCTCACAGGCCATAGGGAGATCAAGGTCTTGTTATCGAATCTCCAAAATGAACCAATGCAAATTTGCTGGCACCAAATAGTGACATATTTACACTTGACTTCAGTTGAGGAGGTCCCCCATATTCACAAGGTTGGGTCACTAAAAAAAATTGGGTCTAACTGTCAAGCTGCAGCCTAGCATAATGACAGTGGTACTGCAGGAGAATTTGATAGGATTATCAGAAGAGCAAAGATCAGGCGATAGCTTTATTTCAGAAGTATAAGAAGATCCTTGCCATTGATGACAACAATTTAGGGTGCGCTTGGGGATGGTTTATTGATTGGACACTGAGGATCATCCTCCCATCTGGTCTTAGCTAATATACTGATCTAGGGCAGCTGAAGAAGTTGTCACCAAGGAAATTGATAAGTTACAGGAGCAAGGGATGCTTAAACCATCCAAGAGTCCATGGGTTTCACCCATTCTTATTGTAAAAGAGAAGAATGGTACCAACCAGGTGGTGATAGACTACTGGAAGCTCAACTGTATTACTAAGAAGGTGTAAAAACTATGGAGTTTTCACTGGTGCACAGATTCACTAAACTACTGACTATAGGAATGTGTACAAACTTGCTAATTGTATGAAAATTATTAGCTTAGTAAAGTTCAGGCAGATGAGTAGACTTGGCCAGACTCTAGCGGATAATAATATAAGTAACTTCAGCCTCACTCTGGCAATATATAAAAAATTAAGTGACTTCAGCCTCACTCTGGCGTTGACACTTAGACAAGGACTCTCTTCACACAAAGCAGATAAGCTTTAAGATATAATAAATATAAAATATAGGTTTAAGGTGCTTTTATTATTAAAATGAGGGAATATTTATAGGTGGATGTATGGGAGAAAATGTGTTAGGGGTAAATTCTGGTAACCACGATGGTATTGGCACGCCTAGCCAATGAAAAAAAGATATTAGTTCAATTTTGGTAAAGATTCCAGTTGATATTCATGAGGAATAGCATATTTAAAACACCATTTGTATCAGCCCACATGTCAGCGACCAAATCTAACTATTTCTCATGAGTAATTGACCATTTCAAGCTAACTTACTCATCTCCACGTTTTCAGCAACTTCCTGACAAAATTGTAACCATAATTATCATTGGACACAATTCTCTGAGAATTATGATTAACCATTTGGTCAGTTATTATTACCAACTAGATGAAATAATTAAATCGTTGAAAAAAGCTTAATAAATAAGCTAAATTAAAATATGCAAACAACTAATTTAAATAAAATGAATCTTAATTAATCCCTAGCTGGATAATGTGGTCATATAAAATTTTCACAAGTCCACCCGCTTGCCCAGATTATCAGCTAAAAATGTCCTCTTCCATTACTTCACGCTATGAGCAAGTCCTGGCCAACCTATCTGAAACAGACGCCTCCCTTTTTTTGAGCAATGTCATGAACCACCTGAAGAGGTATCCTATCCCTTCCTGCCAGATCTAGTACTCTGAGTCAAACTTGATTCAGCTATCCTTTCCTCCATTCTCCCCACAACTGTACCTATTTTCAAAGAAGAAATAGGGTTGGCCATTTCCTCAATAAATTATCAGCCTTTAATTTCACATCCCCTTCTGTCAAGCTCAATTTTGAATCATTATAGGACTCAGCTCATCTGTTCTAAATTCAGTAATTGCCCTCAAGTCCAATGAGGTGATTTCCCTCAATTTAGATCAATCATTCCTAATTGATTCAGATCTTCTCCCAGAGTTCCTTTTTTGGATTGGCTAATTTTATCTATTAACAATTTTGTCAACTGAATTGGCAATTGGTAATGATGAGCACGTTGAGCTTTGTATATCAGAGACTTAGGGGTAAATTGACCAAAGCCTTTAGCATTTCTTTTGCTTCTCATGAACTTGATAATTTGCTCAACAAAAACACTGCAACTTATGCACTTCAATTTGCAGGGAAAATACTTTGCATATGGACCATTCCACTCCCAGCATCTCCAAATTTCTACCGCTCCTTTCCTTTTCAGTTCAGGAGGGCTGCAGCCACCACCTTCAAGGTGCCATTCATTGCCTGCACAATTACTTCGTGGTGGGGGCTATCTGCCAGTACCTCTCATTAATGACAATAATTGGGGGCATGGTTTGACAGCCACCCACACATCTTCCCCGTTCGTTGTTCTCTCATATGGCAAGTGTCCTTGACAAAGCTCATTGTCAAGCACTCTGAACACAGCTTCTGGCGCCTGTGCTATATAGAGATTACACAGACTTATCTGCAGCTCGCATTTTCTTGCACTTCTGTTTTCCCCCACAATCTGGTGTTTCTTGCCTTGCTAATTTGGACATTCCATTTTACTATTACAATTGTAGCATATTCTCAAAATTCCCCTCAGGTCCAAAAACTAGGTTTTGCGCTTTACTAACCCTTGCTAGCATCCAATAATAGATTGACTTCAGTGGCCTCTTTCATAATATTGTCATCTAACCTCCATCCCCCAGAGGCATCAAAGAAGAGCTCACAATTGCAACCTGAGGCTTAAAAAATAAAAAGTATAAAATAAGTTAATTGATTTTTGAAGAGGTTTTTTCCTTTCTCTTTTTTTTCTATAAATATAATATAATTTTTCTTTCCATATATATAAATCAAACTTTATAAATTTCTTAATTATTTTTTTATATTTAGCTTATTATTTTATGTTTTTTGATTTTAATTATAATATATATATATACTATTATTAATTAAATTCCATTTTTAAAAAATTACTGTGTACTCTATTAATCACATGACCATTGGACACTTCTGGTTGTGTAGGCATCATTTGCCATTTTTGCAATATCCTCAAATGGGCACAACTATAATGCATCTAGCTTCCATCTAGTACTAAAAAAAATATAATGCATCTAGCTTATTTTGGCGACCAAAACCATGAGTATCACAATAGGCTACTCATTCTTAAACAGCAAATTCCCAAGTGTGGATCAACTCTTATCATTGGCTTTTTGGCCTGAATCCTTTTTTGATTATAGTATCACAAGCTTGAGATTGGAGATCCACTATTATATTTATGAGCCAATATAGGTATTTATCTGCACTTATCCCCAGAGTCAGTTCCACTGCTGAATAGAAAATTGGCGGCAATGCTGCCCTATGATTAAATAATGATTCATACGGCATTTTTACCATCACTGAATGGAAACTAATGTTGTATTCAAAAGTTACCAAACTATAATAAGATTCCCAAGATGACGCTTTACCCAAGATCAGCTTTCTTAGCGTAGCAGTGAGCATTCCATTGACTTGTTCAACAACTCCAGCATTTCAGGTTGATAGGTTGCTGAAAACACCCCTTTAATTCCCATTAGAATATTCATGCGTGGAATTATTAATGAGGTAAAATTTGTCCTTTTGTAACTTAGCAACACCCGAGGACACCCATGTCAATATACCACTTGCTCCAAGATAAATTTGGCGGTACTCAGGGAATCTGCTTGGCTCAAGGCTCAGTTTTTGACCCACCTTGTAAGGTGGTTAATTACTATGATGTAATGTGAACCACCCATACCTGCACTCAATGGACCCATAACTTCAATCAAGACCATATGACAGAAAATCATGGCTTCACCAATTGATATTTCGTTATGTTTTTATGTGGCTTGTGGAGATGACACTCCATGCAACAGGTAACATAGTTGGCAACATCATAACTTAGGGATTTCCTATAGTAGTATTGTATGATGTGTTTTATTGTCTTCTTTAACCCACCATGTCTGACAACCTTGAGGGTAGCCTGTTTTTTCTGTAAGTTCCAAAGATTTTGAAACAAAAGCCTTTTTTATCAATTACTTTTAATAATTGACAGTTGTTAAAATTTATAGGGTTTCTTGATTATTCTTGGCTTATAACCCCTAAATAAATTACTGCACAGGTTTGGTGTGCAACACACCGCATTGTCTGATAGTAAGACGTAATTGTTTTATAATAGCATGAAGATTATTTTCTGTAGTTAAATAAAGTAATAGTATTGGGTCCAATGCTTGACCAGTATTTCCCCTTAAAATACTTAGGATGTCCTCAATAGGGCTTTGCTCTCTTATAATGACTAACTTGATCAATGCTCATTTCCTCATTTACAGCTTCACTCTGGTGATACACAGTTAGCAGCATTCCCCAATCCAGCTTCTCTTCTCTGGATCCACGCTCAGACCCTTACTCTTTATCCTAAAGAGTCTCACAAAACACACAGAAATAATTTTTTTTGAGAAAGAATAGAACTGTAAAGTGTTTAAAAAGTGGTGTTTTTTATTGGGTGGATAATTGGGGAATCTATAGTGGGAATTTAGTGCCCAACCCTCAGTTGGCGCTCATTGATGAAACGGCAGCTGTTGCCATTTCATTACCCATCATCGTCTCATCAGCAATGGTTTTCCCCATCCTGGCTAGGATTCCATCATAGGACATCCTCAAGACCAAAAATGGAAAGAGTTGGAAAACATGTCCCTAACATTTTTAACTCTAACCCAGTGAACAAACCATATTTGCAAGCGACTTGTTTAGGTAATGGGACTTGTTATCCATTAAGGCAGGTCGCAAACCAACTGATCAATTCGCTAGTTGCAGGTGACATCACTTGACTCAAAACTTGATCCTTAAATTCCCAATCAGTCAGTGATGAAATCCAACCAATCCTGATTGGTACACCTGATAGTTAATCAACTATCAGATGCCTCTATTTCATAAGCAACTCTGCCCAATGAGATCTTAAGCATTCACCCAGATCAATCCTCAACATATCTGACCTAGGTGAATTACCAAAAATACCCCAAATATTTTTTTATTTTAGGTGGGCTGACCTTGGGACAAATATACCATAATGTTAGAGATGATAGGGAGTAGGGAGTGAAAATATAGGATTGAAGGACAAAGCCTAAGTACTGGAGGTAAAACCTTCCTGCATGTGTTCTGATAGGCCAGGATTACATGATATAGCTTCACTAATTCTTGTGGTCAGACTGAGGCATGGTGCACAAACTTCACATGTATTGATATCCTCTTGGCACAGAAATGCAATTTCTGCCACGATAGGATTGGAATCCACGACATGAGGGGTGATAGTGTGACACCCTTTTGACTATGCCACACCCCCTAAACCCCAAACACTGTTACCCTGAAATTAGGATCAACCAATATCCAATATACTTCACTATAGGGAATTATCCCCTACAACCCCTGGTAATCTAGTCAGCTAAGAACATGAGCAAAAATCCCAACACATCTCCCCTCTTGCCTATATTTCCAGCTATAAAAGGATTAGGACAGGAGAGCACCGCTTCAGACACTTGGTTAGATACTTCTTTTGTTAAAGTGGTGTTTGATAAATCAGTACTCTATGCTTCTCAGGACAACCTTTAGCATGCGGCTTTGCTTCCCCTTCCTCCTTGCTAATGCCTACTCAGAGCATAGTTCCCATGACCTTCTGTCATTCCAGGATGATTGATTTACTCGTAATTATAACACTCTCAGGATATAGTTTTCCTCCATCAGGCATATGATCCACTGTCAAATTCAGGATACTTGGTCTGGCGTCCTTGATTTCCTTATATTCTCATCCTTGATATGAGATTCTTGCTGTTGATGTATATTTCATGGAGCAATTAAAATGCTCATTTCTATTCACCCTTGTTATTTTCTCATAATAACCTCTTGGCTCATATCATTCTTAATTTTTCTCTGGAGAGCTTATCCCATTAATTTTGAGATTAATTTCTCCAAAATTAGAGCTTAAAATGATTTTGGAGTTAATAATGTTGATTATCATATAAGTCCACCATCCCACCTCTTGTCCAGCTCATGTCAAATTCAGAGTCTTGGTAACAACTGCTTAATAGTATTTCTGATAAAGACCTTTGGTCCTTCCAACTGATAAGTCAATCTGGGCATTAGAACCTCTTCTATGGTCCTTCCAGGACTCATACTCCCAGTCCAGTACTCATGGTCTGTCCTCCCATGGAATTACCAGAAACGGTAACCAACCCTGATGAAACCATGTTAGTGATTGTCTCAAATGACTCAGGACTAATCTTTCCTCTACCATCAATTTCCAAGTTATATTTCAAACTCTACTGGATTTGGATCTATTTGCAGATTCTCCTACCATCATCATCTAACCTCCTGAAGCAATGCCCTCCGCTCTCAATTGATCATTCCTCGCTGGACAGACTTTCTTCCAGAGTTTTTTTTTGACTCAGTCAGTATTATAAGCCAGCTGTTTTGGCAACTGAACTAGCCATCAGAAACAGCGAAAATTTAAAACTTCACTAGCAGAATTAAGGGCCTAAGTAACTATGGCTTCATCCATAGCTCTGAACTCTTCCAATCACAAAAACATCCTAGATTGAGATGTTGCAGCCTATGCTCTTCACTTTGCCAGCCAAGTTCTTTGAAGTTGGGCCATGAATCTTCCAGCCTCTCCTGGCTTTCATTGCTCATTCTGCTTCCGCTTCCAAGAAGCTTATAGCATCATCTGGATGATGCCATTAACTCCCTGCATTAATGTCTCATTTTTTTGCATCACATTGGTACCTTCCACTGATGGCTTTATTGGGGGCATGATTTAGCAACCCCACATAGTATCCCTTGCTTGATACCAGTCCATATGTCCAGTGTTCTTGACAAAGCCCATTGGCAAGTGTTCAAGACCAATCTTCCATCTCCGGTGCTGTGTTGGGATTAATCATGGTTATTTACCAACTACCTCTTATTGTTCTGTTGCTTCCCTCCCCAATCTGCTGTATTGAATTTGTCATGTTATGACATTTCCATCTCTATTCCCCTAGTTGCTTTCTTAGAGGATCAGCATCCACTCAACAAACTTGGTTTTGAGTAGGTTTAGCCCTCACTAGAGTCCATTCTCACATAGATTTTGATGGGTTATTTATTCCTACTGCGATCCATCCTCCCTCCCCCAAGAGACAACATAGGCGTAATCATCCCCAAGTTGAGGATAAACAATAAAAAATGGAAATTATAAATATATCTTTTTTATACGCGTTTTAATATTGTTTTTCATATTTTTATCAATCTGTTATTTTTCTTTTTTTCTATAAGACTTGACCTTTTCTCAGTTCAGCGGTCTATTTTTACTTTATTCCCCCAAACTGGCTCCTAGGTATACTTAGACCTACCAGTTTTCTATGGTTCAGAGGTGTTACTTTTTTAAGACTTGACCATCTAGTTTGGTTCAATGGTCCTTTTTTGGACTTAACCAAATCATTAGGACATGACCAACTTAATGGTTCAGCGGTCCTTCAAGAACTCTTTTTTCATCATTTTTTTATCAATCCATTGCTTTAAATACTTAGCATGGACTCGATTTACTATCCTTCCATCCAAGAGGTTCTTGATGGAGTAGGTATCCATCGCTGTCTTGGCAATAATCTCAAACAAACCTGACCACAATGCATCCAACTTGTTTCTTCTCCCAAAAACATGTGTATCACTTAGGCAGCTTCTTCGCCTATTCAGTATTCTGATAAGGCCAGTCAGTCCTTATCATCCATCATTTTCACTCAAATCCTTTTCTTCAAAGTCGTATTGAATGCTTGCAATTGCATTTTAATCAGGATATTCATCAATCGGTTCAGGTACTTTCAGCACTCATCCCCTGTGTTGGTTCCACTACCAACTATAAAATCAGCGGCAACGCGGCCTTCCTTCCATATAGCAACTCAAATGACATTTTTTCCATCGCTGTATAATGAATTATATTGTAGGTGAATGTCACTGAATTAAGGTACGTTCCTCACATAGAATTTCTCCCTGCAACCAGCTTTCTCAGCATCGTGGCCAGCGTCCCATTGACTCTTTCTAACAGTACTTTTGTCTCTGGATGGTAAGGTACAGACATGGCTCCTCATATCCCCATTATTTCATTTTATCATGTGATCACATGTGATGTGAAATTCGTTCTATTGTTGCTCAGCAGGACCTGCAGGCATCCATGTCAGTATACTACTTGGACTAGGTTAACCTTTGCAGTGCTGGTAGCATATACTTTTGCCAGGGCCTTCATCTTGATCCATCTCATCAAATGGTTAATCGCAACTATGATTTACTTGACTCTCCATATGCTCATTGTCAATGGTCCCATCACGTCGATGGACACTGTATGCCAAGTAAATCTAGGGTGGACCATTCAGTATCCAGTTATGTTCTTATGCGGCATGTGCAACTGGAACTCCACACAGAAAGCCAGATAGTTGGCAACATTATAGTTGATGGACTCCCAGTATCAATACTGGTGAATATGATCAGTCATTTTGTTCAGGCCTCCATGCCCAACAACCTTATGAGCATCTTGAACGATAGCTGCTCATTATGATGGCTTTGGGAATAGTAATTTCTTCCCATTAATCATTTTAAAAACTTGTCCATCCATGGTCTTGGAGTTTTCCATCGCTTTTTGAAGTGCACCTTGGATTTCTTGGGGCTCATTCCTGATTTCTCTATCAACCATTCTCTGGAATAGCTGATCCACCTGCTGGTAAACCATCTGGACCATTAGTAACAGCAATAAGCCATCCGCATTTGGATGAGAAGCCCCCACTTGGTGGACTATCTCATAATCATAAGCCTGTAACTTTAATGCTCATTGGGACAGTCATCCTTCTGGTTCTTGTGAATTGTGCAGCCAACGCAACAAGGAGTGGTCCATCACCACTTTGAAGTGCATTTCATGAATAAACACCTGAAACTGTTTACAGGCATAAATGACTGCAAGGCATTCACGCTCAGTCACGGTGCAATTCCTCTCAGTGGCTGAAAGTGTCGAGCTCACATATGCTACCAGATGTTTGTCCCCAAGTACATCAACATGGCTCAATACAGCGCTGATCGCTGTCAATGAAGCATCAATTTGTAATATAAATTATCAACCAAAATTTGGATATTTTCAAAATCAGAGATTATATTTTATACTGGCGTGACTCATCAAAGGATTTCTGTGCTTCTTCATTCCATATAAATCCTTTCTTAATATCCTTTAACAGATTGAAGAGGGGCTCAGTGATTCTTGCAAAATCCTGAATGAATCTTCTATAGTATCTGACCATTCCAAGGAACACTTGGATATCTCAGACACTCTTCAGCATAGCCATTCATTCTATGGCTTTTATCCTCTGGGCTTTCAGCTGCAGTCCACTAGAGTTGATTACAAATCACAGATAATTTAACTCTTTTTTGAAGAAGTGACACTTCCTCAGATTAATCTTCAGGTTGGCCACAGATAGTCTCTAGAAACTTCCTTCAAGTAGTGCAAATGGTAATTAAACGTCCTACTGAATACATTTATATTGTCCAAGTACACCAGGACGCATGACAACATTAAGTCATCTAGTTTGGTGTCCATGGCCCTCTGGAACATCGCAGGCGCATTTCACAGACCCTGGTGCATCCTCATCAATTGATAAAGTCCCTGCAAGGTGATAATTGCGCATTTCTCTTGGTATTCTTTTGGCAAATCAATTTTCCAATAACCCAAAATTAGATCCATTACGGAGAAATAATTTGCTTCTCCCAATTGATCTAGCACATCTTTGATTCTAGGTAATGTGTATGAATCCTTTTTAATAATCTTGTTCAGCTTCCAATAATTGATCACCACCCGATTAGAGCCATCCTTCTTCTTCATGATAAGGATAGGGATTGCCCAAGGACTCAACAACGAAACTAGAAGCCCATGCTTCACTAGTTTGCTGATTTCTTCCTCTACTACTGCTTCAGCCCCTTTGACCATCAAATCAGTCTGATTATGATTAGCAAATTTTCTCCAGTATCAACCTTATGGATTACATCTCTAACACAACCCAAATCATTGTCATCCTGGGAAAATACTTCCTGATATTTGTCAAATAATTTGAGCACCTTTTCCTGCTGTTTGTCCATCAGATCAGTGAGTTGCTCTCAATCACCAATAGATTGATACTCTCAGTTACCCCTGCCAGTAATCCCATTTCATTGAGGGTCCCAAAATCGTGGAATTCCCTCCATTCAGCCAACGGGATTAGGTGAACAAATGTGACAATCTGATTATTCTCAATCTTTATTGATTTTAACTTAAATTCGCCAGGAAAATTAGTATTTATCCATGGCCTGGCATAATTATCCCAGGAGCCACCCAAGGCTCTACTCTGGACTTCTTCCAGGGGCTTTGAACTTACCCATACAGCAACTCTGGTACCTTTAATGTCAACCCAGTGTTGACTATTATCTGTGATCCCAGTGGTATGGTTCTCGCATCCTTGATCCTCAACAGAATTCCCAAAGTTTCTAGATTTCTGTCAGCATTTCTCATCGCTTTCAGCCAACTTGTTGGCATCAAATCAGGACAATGCCATCATTGTATATCAGGTTGATGAAATTTCTCCTACTCAGTGGAGCTTCCAAATCCTTCTGATAAACCAAGGGTATCATCTGACCCAATATGATCAACGTATTATCCTAGAAGTTACATTTAACTATATATTATATAGAAACTCCATCCTGATCAGAATATCATAGTTTTGGTTGGCCAAACTATTGCTGGAGCGGATACCACCAAGGATCCAAATCAAAGTGATAGAGCGCAATACACTCCTCAAGAGATGGTGGTATTCAGGCCAGCTATCCCATATTCTTTCTTGTGTTCCAAATCAAGTGAGACTTTATCCTCTTCACCAGCTTGGTTGAAAAGATATTAATGGGCTGTAAAAATTCATAGAGTTTCTGATTATTCTCAGCCAATAACCCAAATAAATATATTACTTGAACAGGTTCAGGTTTTGTGCAATTTTCTGCATTGTATGATAGTAGTTGATATAATTGTTGATAATAGTATGGCAAATGGTTCTGTAGTTGAATTAAAGTATTATATTTTGGTCCAACGTTTGGCCAGTTACTCCTCTCAAAATACTTATGATGTCCTGATTAGGGATTGTTCCCTCATACCACTAAACTTCATCTATGCTCAGATCCCTGTTTATGGTTTCTCTTGTTTGACGCACTGTCAGTAGTAATCCCCTATTTGATTCAGCTTCTTTTATGGATCCCAGCTCAGATCCTTACTCTTTATCTTAAAGAGTCTCACAATTATTGCACACAGAAATAATATCCTTGAGAAGAATAAAACTCTAAATGGATTCTAATAAAGTTTACTAAGCTAATACTCTAGTAAAAAGTAATCTAGTAATTTTTGATAAATATTATTAGTGAATTCTTTAGGGAATTTATAGTAGGGAATTCAGAGCCCAACCATCAGTTGGCACCTCCTCAATGAAATGGCAGCCATTGCCATTAAATTACTCATTCTCGTCTCAGCAGCGATAGTCTTCCCCATCCTTCCTAGGATTCTGTCATTGGACATCCTTTAGACCTAAAATGAAAAGAATCTAAAACGTGTCCCTAACGTTTTCCTCTCAATCCAAGTGAATAAACCATATTTGGCAAGTGACCTGCTTAGGTAATGGGACTTATTACTCATCAAGGCAGGTCACAAACCAACTGATCAATTTGCTAGTTGCAGGTGGCATCACTCACCTTGCAACTCAATCCTTAAATTTCCAATCAGTCAGTGATGAAACCCAACCAATCCCAATTGGTACACCTGATAGTTAATCAACTATCAGATGCCCCTATTTTGTCAGAAAATCTTCCTGATGAGATCTTAAGCATTCATCCAGATTGATCCCAAATAGATCTGACCATTCAAATAACTTAATATCCCCAAACATAGTTACCCCAAAATCAGGGTCAACTGATATCCAATTCACTTCACATTAGGGAATTATCCCCTAGTGATCACTGGTAATCTAGCCAGCTGGGAATATGGGAAAAAATCCCAACACATTCCCCCTATTTCCTAGATTTCCTACGAGAAAAGGATTGGGGCAGGAGAACACCGCTTTGTACACTTGGTCAAATACTTCATTTGTTCAAGTGGAGTACAATTATCAGTACTCAACGCTGCTCAAGATGATCTTTAACATGTGGCTCTCTTCCTCTTTCTCCTCGCTACTGTCTACTTGGAGCATGGTCCCATGGCCTTATGTCATTTCAGGCTGCTTGATTTATTTGTGACAATATTAATCCTGGAATCTGGTTTTCCTCCCATCAGGGCATATGACCTGCTGTCATATTCAGGATCCTTAGTCCAGCGTCCTTGATATCCTTATTTTCTCCTCAGCCACGACATGATATTCTTGCCATTGATGTTTGTTTCATGGCCTAATTATGATTGTCATTTATGTTCACCTTTGTTATTTTCTCATAATAACCTCTTGGCTATATTATTCTTGATTCTTCTTTGGAGAGCTTATCCCATTAATTTTGAGATTAATTTCTCCAAAATTGGAGCTTAATTGATTTCAGAGTGCATAATGTTGACTATAATATAAGTCTGAAATCCCCTTTTCATACATCTCATATGTCAAATTCTGAGTTGTGGTACCAACAGCTGCTCAATAGTTTGTCTGATCAAGATCTTCAGCTCTTCCAGCGGATGAGTTGGTCTGCACAACAGAACCTTTTCTATGGTCCTTCCAGGACTCATACTCCTAGTCAAGTACCAGAGTCTAGTCCTTCCGTGGAATTAACAGAAATGGTAAACAACCCCATTGAAACCAGGTTAGCAATTGTCTCAAATAACTTGCAACCAATCTTTCCATTGTTGTTGATTCCAGATTTAGATTTCTAAACTCTCCTGGATTCAGCCCCTTCGCAGATGCTCCTAACATCGTTGTTGACCCTCCTGAAGCAATGCCTTTTGCTCTTATTTGTTGATTCCTTGCCGGATTGGACTTGTTTCTGGAGTTCCACTTCTGACTCAGTCAATATTACAAGACAGCTGTCTTGGCCACAAAACTCACCATCAGCAACTGTGTACATTTTGAACTCCCCTAAGCAGAAAATAGGGCCCAATTCATCAAGACTTTGTCCATAGCTCTGAATTCTTCCAATCTTGAAAACATTCTAGATTGTGATATTGCAACCTATGCTTTTCGCTTTGCCAGCTAAGATCTTCGAAGTTGGGTCACAAAGCTTCCAGCCTCTCATGGTTTCCATTGCTCTTTCTGCTTCAGCTTCCAATAAGCTCATAGTTGTCACTTTAAGGATGCCATTCACTCCTTGCATGACTATTTTGTTTCTGGCATGTCCCATTGGTATCTTCCACTGATGGCTTTGATAGGGGGCATTATTCAACAACCCTCATCTAGTATCCCATGTTCATTGCTAGCCCATATTCCCAGTGTTCTTGATGAAGCCCATTGGCAAGTGTTCAAGCCTAATCTTCCAGCTCTGGTACCATATTGGGATTACTCAGGGTTATTTGCTGGCTTCCTCTTGTTGTACTGTTGCTTCCCTCCCTGCTCTGGGGTATTGAATTTAATTTATTCTGACATTTCAATTTCCCTTCCCCCTGTCACTTTTTGCAGGGATCTGCATCCGCTCAAAAAACTTGGTTTTGTGTAGGTCTAGCCCTCACTAGCATCCAATCTCAAACAGATTTTGATGGGTTATTCACTCCTACTGTGACTCATCCTCCCTCCCCCAAGAGGTGACATAGGCGGAATTACCCCAAATCAAGGATAATCAATAAAAAGTAACACTATAAAAATATATCAAATTTCTATGCAGTTTTTAAACACCTTTTTTTCCAATATTTTTATCAATCTTTTTTTACTTCTTTTTACCATGAGACTTGACCTTGTTTCAATTCAGCGGTCCATTTTTTTAACTTATTCCCCAAAACTGGTTCCTAGGTATACTTAGACCTACCAGTTTTCTATGGTTCAGAGGTCTTATTTTTTTGAGACTTAAATATCTAAATTGGTTCAGAGGCCCTTTTTTTGAACTTGACCAAATCATTAGGAAATAACCAACTTAATGGTTCAGCAGTCCTTTGGGAACTCTTTTTCATTATTATTTTTTTCATCAATCCATTGCTTTAAATACTTAGAATGGACTCAATTTACTGCCCTTCCATCCAAGAGGTTCTTGATGGATAGGCGTCCATTGCTGTCTTACCAATAATCTCAAATAGACCCAACCACAGTACATCAAATTTGTTTCTTCTCCCAAAACCATACGTATCTCAATAGGCAACTCTTTCACCTATTTGATATTCTGATAAGGCCAGTTGGTTCTTATTGTCCATAATTTTTACTTGTATTCTTTTCTTCAAAGTAGTATCAAATGCATGCAATTGCATTTCAATAAGGATACTAATTAATCAGTTCAGGTACTGTTAGGCATTCATCCCTGATGTTGGTTCCACCACCAAATATAAAAACAGTGGCTAAGCGGACTTCCTCTTGTATAGCAACTCAAATGGCGTTTTTCCCTTTGCTGTATGATGACTGATATTGTAGGAGAACATCACCAAACTCAGGTATGTTCCCCACGTGGAAGTTCTTCCTGCGACCAGCTTCCTCAGCGTCACACCCAGCATCCCGTTAACTTGGTCCACCAGTCCGTTCATCTCTAGCCAGTAGGGTACAGACATGAATCCTCAGATCCCCATCATTTTATTTAACCATGGGATCACATGAGACGTGAAATTTGTTACATTGTCGCTCAGCAGGACCTGATGGCATCCATGTCAGTATACTACTTGGACTAGGTTAAACTTTGCAGTGCTGGTAGCATCTACTTTTTCCAGGGCCTTCATCTTGAATATCTTATCAGATGGTCAATCACAACTATGATGTACTTGACTCCCCATATGCTCATTGTCAATGGTCCCATCACGTCGATGGACACTGTATGCCAAGCAAATCAGGGCAGACTAGTCAGTATTCAGTCATATTCTTATGTGGCTTGTGCAACTGGCACGCCACACAGCAAGCCAGATAGTCGGCAACTTCATAGTTGATTGACTCCCAGTAGTACTGGCAAATATGATCAGTCATTTTTTTAAATCTCCATGCACAATGAACAAATGAGCAGTTTGAACAATAGCTGCTCTTTCTGATGGCTTTGGGAATAATAACCACTTCCCACTAATCATCTTGAATACTTGTCCATCCATGGTCTAGGTTTATCCATCACTTTTCAAAGCACACCTTGGATTTCTAAGGGCTCATTCCCAATTTCTCTGTCAACTATTCTCTGGAATAACTCATCCGCTTGCTGGTATACTATCTGGACCATTAGTAACTGCAATAAGCCATCCGCATTTGGATGGGAAGCCCCCACTTGGTGGAGAATCTCATAATTGTAATCCCAAAACTAAAATGCCCATTGGGCCAGTCATCCTTTTGGTTCTCATAAATTGTGAATCCAATGCAACGAGGAGTGGTCTGTCACCACTTTTAAGTGCATTCCATGGATGTACACCTGAAACTGTTTAAAGCCATAAATGACTGCAAGGCATTCACACTCAGTTATAGTGTAGTCCATCTCAGCGGCTGAGAGTTTCTGGCTCACATACGCCACTGGATGTTCGTCCCCAAGTTCATCTACTTGGCTTAGTATGGTGCCAATCTCTGTCAATGAAGCATTGGTTTGCATAATAAGTTCTTGATCAAAATATAGATATTTTAAAACTGGACAATCCATCAAGTATTGGCGTGACTCATCAAAGGATTTCTGTGCTTCTTCATTCCATATAAATCCTTTCTTCATATCCTTTAACAGATTGAAGAGGGGCTCAGTGATTCTTGCAAAATACTAAATGAATCTTCTATAGAATCTGACCATTCCAAGGAACACTTGGATATCTCAGACACTCTTCATCACAGCCATTCATTATATGGCTTTGATCTTCTGGGCTTATGGCTGCACTCCACTAGAGTTGATCACAAATCCCAGATATTCCAACTCTTCCTTGAAGAAGCGTCACTTACCCAGCTTAATCTTCAGGTTGGTTGCGGACAGTCTTTTGAACACTTCCTCCAAGTGGTGCAAATGGTCAGTAAACGTCCTACTGAACACATTGATATCGTCCGAGTACATTAAGATGCATGACAACTTTAAGTCATTTAGTATAGCGTCCATAACCCTCTGGAACTTCGCAGGCAAATTTCAAAGACCCTAAGACATCATCATTGATTGTTATAGCCCCTGCGCGGTAATAATAGCACATCTTCTTGGTCTTCACTTAGAAAATCGATTTGCCAATATCCAAATATCAGATCCATTGTGGAGAAATACTTCGCTTCTCCCAATCAACATAGTGCATCATTAATTCTTGGTAGGGGATACAAATCCCTCTTCATAATCTTGTTCAGCTTCCAATAATCAATCACCACCCAATAAGAGCCATCTTTCTTACTTATGATACGAATCAGACTCACCAGGGACTCAATGACGTAGCTAGATGACCATGCTTCACTAATTGTCTGATTTCTTCTTCCACTACTGCTTTAGCTGCCTTTGACCGTCAAATCAGTCTCATCCTAATTGAAAAATGTTCTCCAGTATCAACCTTGTGGATCAAATCTCTAACGCAACCCAAATCATTGTCATCCTGGGAAAATACTTCCTGATACTTGTCAAATAATTTGAGCACCCCCTCTTGCTGTCCTGCAATCAGATCAGCGAGTTGCTCTCAATCACCAATAGATTGATACTCTCAGTTACCCCTGCCAGTAATCCCATTTCATTGAGGGTACCAATATTGTGGAATTCCCTCCATTCAGCCATCGGGATTAGGTGAACAAATGTGACAATATGATTCTTCTCAATCTTCATTGGTTTTTAACTTAAATTCTCCAGGAGAACTCGAATTTCTCCATGGCTCAGCATTACTATTCCAGGAGCCACCCAAGGCTCTACTCTGGACTTCTTCCAGGGGCTTCTGACTTACCCATACAGCAGCTCTGGTATCTCTAATGTACCCCATGTCAACTATTATTTGTGATCCCAGCGGCATGGGTTTTGTATTCTTGATCAACAGTGGAACTCCCCCAATTTTCTAGGATTTATATTGGCATTTCTTGTCACTTTCTCCCAACTAGTTGGTATTGAATCAGAAAATGCCATCATTATATATCAAGTTGAAGTTATTTCTCCTACTCAGTGGAGCTTTTTATGTCCTTCTGGTAAACCAATGGTAACGTCTGACACAATATGGTCAACTTATTGTCCTTGAAGTTACATTTAACTCCATATTTCCGTAGAAATTCTGTACCAATCAGAATGTCATAGTTTTGGTTGGCCAAAACTATTGCTGGTGAAGATACCACCAAGGATCTAAATTGTAGTGGAAGAGCACTAAACGCTCCACATGAGATGGTGGTATTTGCCCAGCTGTCCCGTACTCCTTCTGGTGTTCCAAGTCAGGTGAGATCTTCATCCTTTTCACCAGCTTTGTCAAGACAGTATTAATAGGCACTCCATTGTCAACAATCGCCCCCACCCATACTTAATTCACTATTATATCTATATACATGCACTTTGAGTATTGTAAAAAATATCTACAGAGTGTATAGCAGCATTATTTGCCAAAACAAGGGTGGTAATTATCTGCACCAATAGATCAGGAAATGACTCCTTGATTATGTTAATGGGGATAGACAGGTTTGCCTCATCTAATTTGACCTTGGTCAATCCTTCCAGATTCTATGTGGCTCAAATCTTGTCCACCAGTTGTCATGCATATGGCCGAGCAATTTCTTTAGTTATCTCAGGGTCAATCCCCTTCACCACAGATCTTGTTACTGCGTTCACTTCCAAATTTAATACTTGATACAGCTGATACTGTATGTCTTTCATCCATGAATAGATCACTGATGTAATTTTCGTTGTGCATAATATCAGGAGGAAAAGGTTTTTCTACAGCTCTATACTGTTCCCCGTCTAGTCCATGAACCTTTTCCTGACTCCTGTGAAGGTTTAGACTCTTTCACTTGAACCAAATTAATCTGATTTTTAGGTTTCTTGCAGTGCACAGCGAAATGTCCTATTCCTCCACACTGGTAACAGACTTTTTCCTTATTATTAATCTGTTTGAATTCTTTTAATTTATTTCCCAGAATGGTTTGGTTATTAAACTCCTTAGCGCCCTCAGTCCCCTTCATGGGATTTAAATCTTGTACTGGATTCAATTTGAAACTTCCATTTGAAACATCAAAGGTAGCTCCCAATATTTTAAAATGATCCACCATCTGAGAGGTCATAATCTCCATCATAAACACAGAAGGCATCTTTTAATCAAATCACAATAGGGCCAAAGGGACGCTTGTAGTGAATCCAGGCATTGAAATCATCCAGCACTTTCGCTATAAACAAAATTTGAAAATTCTAGGCATTAACAATTGGTGAAACTTGCTAAGGATTCATCTTTATGGAATTGAATGCCCGTAAATTCTTGCTTGCGCTTTGAAATGCACATGGGGCTTCTAAATTCCTTCATAATGGCCTCCTTAGCCTCTGAATTTGACCAGCTGTCCTACTCCACATGGGGTAACACTAGGTTTTGACAATCGATATCCAAGAAATTCATCACTGTCAAAGCCTTTTGATGATTGCCATATCTTTATATTTTCATATTGAATAATCATAAAAATGCTGGGGCGTTATCCCAATGGAAAGTAGGTAATTTTGGTGTCGCTTTAAATTCCTTAAAGTTTCTCTAGCCACCTCTCTTGGTTCAGCTACTCAGCTCACTTGAGGATTAATTTCTGGGCTTCATCTCCAAAATAGCTGTGAAAGTGGGTGGCATATTTATTGGGGTAGTCATCTTTCCAACTGGAGCCTGTGGAGTCCTTTCTTTGGCGTCAGTCACTTCATATAACTCACAATTGCATTTGTGAGCTTTTAACTTTTTGACCTGTTTAATCAGCTGCTCAATATCAGCGCTGAATACTCTTAAATGAACGCAATCTGCTTCACGTTCCGATTAAAAAAATAAGACTTATAGAACTAAATCCCCTTCTGTTTTCTTCAATGACGTTACTTTTCCAATCAACTCATTTCAAAACATACATCTTAAACCCCTTCCTCGATCTTGGTGACTCTCTCCTCCAAGGCAGCAAATTCTCAATGATATTCTGAATTCAGGACGTTCTGATTAATGGTTGCCAACTCCATACAGAGTTTTCTTATTTCATCCTTATATGACACCATGTCCTAGTATCTTCTACTTAACTACACCCCTGTAGTGAGCACCATTTGCTAAAATTTATAGGGTTTCTTGATTATTCTCAGCTGATAACCCCTAAAATAAATGAACTTCACAGGTTTGGTGTTGTGCGATTCTCTGCATTGTCTTAGAGTAAGATGTATTCATTTGATAAATAGTTTGAAGACTATTATCCATAGTTGAATAAAATACTAGTATTGGGTCAAAAACTTGACCATTATTTCTCCACAAAATACTTAGAATGTCCTCAATAGGAATTCTCTCCCTTATACCGCCTAATTCAACCCACGCTCAGATTTTCGTTTACAGCTTCTCTCTGGTGACACACAGTCAGAAGCAATTCCTAATTCAGATTCTCTTCTCTGGATCCACACTCAGATCCTTACTCTTTATCCTAAATAGTCTCCCAATTAAAACACACAGCAATAATTTCCTTGAGAAAGAATAGAAATTAAGTGTCTTGTAAAGTGGTGTTTTTTATTAAGTGATTTTTAGAGGAATTTATAATGGGAATTCAGCGCCCAACCCTTGGTTAGCACCTTATTGATGAAACAGCAGCTGTTGCAATTGATTTGCCCATCATCATCTCATCTGCAATGGTCTTCCCCATCCTTCCTAGGATTCTGTCATTGGACATCCTTGAGACCTAAAATGGAAAGAGTTGGATAACATGTCCCTAACGTTTTTCACTCTATCCCAGTGAACCAATCATATATTTTGCAAGCGACCTGCTTAGGTAATGGGACTTGTTACCCATTAAGGCAGGTCGCAAACCAACTTATTGATTCTCTAGTTTCAGGTGACATCACTTGTCTCACAACTAAATTTTTAAATTCCCAATTGATTGGTGATGAAACCCAACCAATCCCAATTGGTACACCTGATAGTTAATCAACTATCAGATGCCTCTTTTCTTCAGCAACCCTGCCTGATGAGATCTTAAGCATTCATCCAGATTGATCCCCGATGGATCTGACCAGGCAAATAACCTAAAATCCCCTGAACATTGTTACCCCAAAATCAGGGTCAACCAATATCCAATTTACTTTGCTATAAGAAATTTTACCCTAGCAACCCTTGGTAATCTAGTCAGCTGGGAGTATGGGCAAAAATCCCAACAACTGTTGAAGAATTTGGTTTTCTCCATCAGCTTTTTCAGCACTTATTTATTTTGACTGGTTCTTCTTGTAATTCCCCATGGATTATTCGCTCATATAGTTCATCAGGACAATCTTGCACAGCAAAAATGACTGGTAACCTCAATAAACCATCAGCATTTTTGATTTTTTTCTCCAGCATAATGTTCTATCTCAAAGGCATAGGCCTGCAACATCAAAGCCCACTGCACCAATCTCCCTTCTGGTTCTTTAATATTATGGTGTCACCAAAGAGAGATTTGGTTGTTCACAACCTTGAAATGTGTTCTGTAAATATAGACTTGAAATTGCTTGCAGGCATATATAATCACAAGACACTCTTGCTCTGTGACAAATATAGTTTATTCAGCCTTTGACAGAGTTCAGCTGACATATGCCATGTGTTGTTCATCCCCATTTTCTCTACTTGGCTAAGGACAGCTCTTATTGCCATCAGTGATACATCTGATTGGATAATAAAATGGTTCAGAAAAATTCAGATATTTTAACCTTTGACTTAACATCAAATACTTCTTTAATTTGTCAAACGCAATCAGAGCCTCATCACTTTAGATAAATTCCTTTTTTGGATTCTTCAATAGAAAGAAAAGTTGATCAGTTATTTTTGTAAAATTCCTTAATGAATTGGCAATAGTAGCTGACCATCTCAAGAAAAACTTGAATATCCCAAACGCTCTTAAGGACTGACATCTCTTTGATTGCTTCTACCTTCTGTTCTGGGGCTTGAGTCCCTCTGCGTTGATTACAAACCCCAAATAGTTTAATTCCTTTTGAAAAATGGCACTTTATTGGCTTAATCTTGAAGTTTGTGGAATTCAGTCACTTGAACAGTTCCTCAAGGTGTTATAGGTGTTCAGTGAACGTTCAGATAATAACATTAATATTGGCCAGATAGACAGGACACAGGACAACCTCAGATCTGATAAAATCGTGTCCATTGCCCACTGGAATGTCACAGGGGCGTTACACAAGTCTTGAGGCATCCTTGTCAGCTGGTACAACCCCTATGATGTAATAATGGCACATTTTTCTTGATCCTTTGGGGCATATCTATCTGCCAGTAACTGGAGATTAAGTCCATGGCGGAGAAAAACTTGGCTCCTCATAGCTGGTCAAGCGCATCATCAATTCTAGGCAGGGGATACAAGTCCTTCTTCGTGATTATATTCAACTGAAGGTAACTAATTATGACTCTATATAATCCATATTTCTTTTTAACAATTAATATAGAACTTGCTCATGGACTGGGTGAAGGTACAAGCATTCCATGATCTATGAGTTTTTCAATTTCTTAAGAAACAATTGCCTCTGCCGCTCTTAACCTTCAAATAGGACTCAATTGAATTAATCTAGCATCCTCAGTATCAACTTGGTGTAAAACATCCTTTGTGCACCCAAGATCATGGTCATACTGTGCGAAAATAATTTGGTATTTTTCAAATAAGGTCAGAACATCTTTCTGACCCTCAATTACCCAGCTAACTGATCCCTTTCAATTAGCGTGTGGATATTCCTGTCAGTCTCCTTTAGTAATACTAATTCATCTAATTCTCCAAATTTATGGAAGGAATGAATCTCCAATACTGGTTTTAACTGGTCAAATACAACTACCTGATGTCGTTTGACTTTTATTAGAGTTTTTCCCAGATTGGCCAAAAGGACCTGAATCTCCTCATGAACAGGGATTAAAATCCCTGGGCTTACCCAAGGCTCAATCCTTGATTGTTGCCAAGGAGCTTCGATTTTCAAATATAACTGACCTGGAATTTCCAAAGTCAGTCCAGTCTACACAATATTTTGCATTCCTGGCTGAATTATGAAATCTTCCTTAGAACGGATTTGGATTCCACAACTTTTATCTACATATTTGGGTAAATTCTGGATTTTCTTCCCAATCAAATTGTAACCAATAGGTAATATTTAATCCTTATAGACTAAATCTATGAAAGTATTTTTCTTACTGATGGGCGCCTTCCTCTCACATTGACAAATCAGCAGCAACATCTGCCCCAGAATCACCAAAGCGTCTTCCTCAAAATCACATTTGACCCCAAACTCCCACATGAAGTTAGTGCTAATGAGGATATCATAATTCTGGTTGGCCAGGACAATTACTAGCACCAATACAACTAAGGATCCAAACTGTAGCAGCAGAGCATTATAGGACCACAGGAAGTGGTAGAGCAAGGGACAGCTGTCTCACACTGCTTCCTGTGCTCAAAATCTGTTTTGGCCTTTAATATCTCAACTAATTTGGCTAATACTATATTAATTGGAGCTCCACTGTCATTTATTGTCCTGACAGGTACTTGGTTTACCAAAATATCTGTATAAGTGCACTCAGAAAAATAAGATAAGCTATTGTTTACTGCATGTATGACAGATTTTTGGACAAATCCAGGTTATGAATCAACTTAACTAATAAATTTGGGGAACATTTCTTGATTATACCAATCAGAATTTTTATATTGACTTTGTCTAACTTGGCATTCAATAAATTAGTTTCATCTTCAAAAGTTCGGAATTTTTCCACTATTTTGTTAGGCAAATGGATGAGCTACCTCTTTTAAAATTTGGGGCAACCCCTTTAATTTTGATCTTGTTATAGTGTTTACATCTTAGTAGACAATTTGATGAGGGAGATCTAAGTCAGGCTCATCCAGAAATAGATCTGATTTGTACAATTTATAATCTATTTGGGGGGACTTGGTTATCTGTGGTTCTAGATTGTCCCTATCTAGACCACACGGTCTTTTCCTGCCCATCAGAAGTTGCTTATTTCTCATGGGGATGGAACAAATTGACCTGATCCTTTGGTTTGCATTGTCCACAGTTATTAGAAAAAATGATTAGGCTGTCCACACTTATTACAAGTTAACTGGGGCTTATTGAGCGGTCTAGATCCTTCATATTGTTTATCTTGATTCCCATTTGTCAGGATTTTGCTGAATTCTCTTGTCTCTGGAAATTCTACTCCATCAATTCCCCTGGCTTCATCAAAAGGAGAGCATAATTTATCTAAATTTATTAAGGTTAATAAGAATGGTTAGCCTCCTCCTGATCAATTGATCAAAGATTTGATTACACAGCAATTAATTAGCTCTGATAGATCACAAACCAGATCAAAACCTATAAATATTCCATCCTTTTGTTAATAAAAATTGAGTCATTTTATAACCAGTTTTTACTTTAATTTATTGTTTTTTGGAGAATACACTTTAAGTAACTTTGAGAGAAAACCTGCCCCATAGGAAGTGTAATTCAAATCTTCCAGATTGGTGCTCACTACAGCTATCACTCTGAGTTACGCACCAGTGAAAACGTCTATCACTACTATGTATTCTCAGTTTTTGGCTGAAGAAGCTTAAGACCATGAGCAAGGCAGTATGTTTCAATGGGTCCGTCAATTAGAAACTAAATCCCAAGAGTACCATCCACGTTGGAATTCCGTTCCAACTTGGAGTTTTATAATCCTAATATATAAGCTTTACAGCGAACTTTTAAATTCCTCCTGAGGCTTTACTAAATATCATTAATCAAATGCTGGAGGGGGCCTTAATTCCTGGAATCCGTTGCACCCAATCTCGTTATAATGCTGTACCCACTATCTTTCAAGAAGTGTTGAAAACCTCCCAAATTCCAGGAATTGGCACCAAGCAATACTTGCATTAGCTTATACACCCTAAATTATACCATCTATTACTGGTAGTGGGAATGCATCATCAAGGGATGCTCAATTTACTAGAAGGACTCCAGTCCTTGAATATTTATGTTAACGAGTTTTTCAAAACACCTCTAAGTTTAGCAGAGATAATTAAGATACCATCATTAATTATTTGGACCCTTCACAATGAAGTACATCAACAGTTTATCAGCTTGACCATGGGATGTCCAGTTTTTTTGATTTACAGTTTCCAAAGCGAGTCCAGGAAATTCAGCAAAAATGGAAAGAGGAAATTTCTCAACTTTTGGAGCAGAGTTGATCAATGGAAGAAAAAATTAGAAATTGTCTTTCTCAATTGGAGCAATTGTACTCCAGAATCCAATTTCGAGTCATTGAAGTAGAGAAAACCTCTGGAGCCATAGGTCCTCCTGGGGTTGAAGGACCCCGCAGTCCACCTGGGGGAGTAGGTCCACGTGGACCTCCTGGTGTTGATGGTCCCCAAGGATCCCCCAGTGTTGAAGGGCCCTGTGGACTGCCAGGTGCAGATGGACCTTGAGGGCCCCCAGGTGTGGATGGGCATTCGGGATCCCTTCAACAAATTGACTCTCTATTGAGCATGAAGGGCCACTTACATGACAAATTTTACAAAGTGGCCAAGAAATGTAACTTAACACCTGATGTTATGATTGATCCCCTCCTGTCACTTCAGTCTCTATCTGACAAACAAAGTAATCTGAGTAAATGGGCGAAGGACACAGACATCCTGTTTAAAGCCTATGAATCAAAAGGTGAGATGCTCCAAGCAAAAATTGAAATATTGGAACTTAAGTATAATGCTCAGCAGGAGCAAATATATGAACAATATCGTCAGTTGGATGAAAAAGGGGGGCATGCTGAATTGAATTGATATATTAGTGAAATTCCTAATGAGACTGTTGGCCCATATCATCCATTTTCTTTGCATGTTTCTGATTCCAACTCTTATGTTTCTACTTAATCTGAACATCCTGGAGCGCATGTTTTGACTGCCAATGCTCCAATTAGTTTCAAACCAGTTTTTAAAGACAAGTACTCTCCTGGGAAAGGTAGTATTATCTCCTTCTTCTATCTATATGAGAAGGCTCTAAGTGAGGCCACAAATCATCAAAAATTGAATTACTTGCCTAATTGTCTCAATTGATTGGCTCAGGATATCATGGTACCCCAATTAATGACTTGATCTACTTGTGTAAGTCCTGGGGAACGTCCTCTGGGCATCAATCAGGCCATTTTCCCATTCCCAAGCAAGAAGGTACCAAAGAGGATGACTATACCCCTTGTTACTCAGGGTGATCTTGCTCACATGGTAGATGAGCGCTGGGTAACAGCCCTTCCACTTTGGATCCCACTTCTGGTACCCACACTCTCCTCAACAGAACTGCTATAAGGAATCAGTGAAATCTGCACTGAGATTACTGAAATTAAATCGGTTGCAACTAATTCAAGTGACAATTAGTCCAATGATTGGATTTCAAATGGTCAGAAAGGTATGAAGACCGATCTATTAGCCAGAATGCCTGACAGTTACAATTTGGTTAACATGACGATTGGAAAAATCTCCCCCTCCCAAATCTGTTGGGCATCACCCCCAATGGGCAGGTAATAGCATCGGACACCATTGATGAGGATTTGAAGCTTCCTGCTGGCAAATTGGGTGTTGCACCTGATGCAATGCCACTGACTGAACAAACTGCCCAGCAGCCAAGCATGGGTGGGTTGGGCGTCCCAAACCCATTCTCAACCAAATGGGCCCACCCCTATGTGGGGTGGCTTTGGGGGATTCCCGCCACTTGTTGGGCCAAACGCCGTCACACCAACCATTAGAAACGTAGCCAAGCCTTGGTTCAGACATTTGAGGTTGAACTGACAGCAACTCTGCCTGCCTCAAATTTTTGATGTCAGTTCCTAGGGAACTAACCCACCCAATCCCAAATAATTCACTGGTTAGGTCAAACTTGCAGGACCTGATCCTGGCTTGTTTCCCCTCCAAATTAATGAATGTTTAATCAGTCACATTGCACTGAGAAAATTGTTGGGCAATTCTCTTCCTTAGAATTTTCCACTAAAAAACCTTCCCCAAAATTTAGTTTTTATATGTTGAAAATTAAGCCGCCTTATCCGCTGATGCTCTTTTGCCCCTCAGGGTTAACGGCCATGTGCATCTGGTGCTTTATCTTGTGCCTATACGAAATTCTGGCTCACCAGCATATATTGGTGGAACTCCTTTCCAATTCCATATTTTTTATATCAGCAGCAGTGCCATGGGCATTCTGGTTTGCCGTTTGGGTGCTCTGGCACCCTGGCTGGCAGGCCAGTCTAATTCTTACTTGCTGTTCGCCTGACAACTTGGTCTCAGGTCAAAGAGGCGCTAATAAAAAAATTTGGGAGTGAGCAAACTTTTATCTCTCAAAAACAGGCTTTTATGGGTATACAGCCCCACTAGAATGAATCAATTAAAGATTTTGCTCATCAGTGCAATTGTGAAGCTCAAACTTTGGTAGCTTGTGGTTGGTTAAATTTGGATGATGCAATTACTGCAGTCATGTCTGCTTTTACTTCTAGGACTCAGTTGCAAGTTTACCTTCTTGGCGTAAAGAAGAATTTCAGAAGTATATTAGACATTAATGAAGCCTTGTTGGGATTACCTCCTCAATTCTCAAAAAAAACCCAAGTTTACAATTCTCCAAAACCTAGTTGCCCTAGAGTTTATGCTATGCCTCAGAATGCTAGAGCGATTCAGTGTAACTACTGTCACCAATATTTTCATACTGAGGACTGATGTTATAAAAAATAAGCGGATGAGAAGAAGAAAAGAGATAAAACTAATAAGATTCTCCACCTCAATAATGATATGAGTGTGTAACAAGAACATCAAAGACCTGTTAAGTATAATAAAGATGAATATTCTTCTTATTCCTTTCCCTCATTGTTGGCTTTATCCTGTCAGTTTGGAAGCACCATCACATGTATTGACTTCCGAGTGAATCAAGTCAATGCCAAAGCTATCATTGATATGGGATCTCCAGTGAATCTTGTTTCATCAAAATTTATCAAGTGGATCAAATTAACGCCCAATATTTCTCATTATTAAGAATATGGCACAGCGGGACCTCAGATTACTCGGTCAATTGGAACTTTTTCATCCTTTCAACTGAAAATTGGGAAGTTAACTTTTACATCCCTACAATCATCCTTGATTACTTGAGTTATGACCTACTTTTGGGGACTCAATTTTTTCAGGAATTCGATGGAATACTTAATTACCCTGACTCATCGCTATCTCTCTTGGGTATAGAGTTCCCTTACTTTTGTAAAGATGCTCATACACAACGTTAGTTATGTCTGTTGAAGGGTCTAAAAGGTCTTATTCTATTCAATACCATGTTGGCGACCCTCATGTAAAACTGCCCTCTACATCAGTGGATATTGAAGAGGGGATGCCTATTTTCTGCCCCTGAAAATTTAATTATTCTATCAAATTGCTGGTAATTGTTAATACTACTTTACATTTTTCAATTCCCAAAGGACATTTATTAAAAGTCCAAGGCATTTTTAGCCCTTCTTCTAAAGAACTCTTGCCTTGTCCTGGAGTATTGGATTATGCTTATATACGATTGTTATCCATTTTATTGGAGAATCTTACCAATGATCAAAAGATGGTAGATCAAAAGCACCCAATTGCTTTTGTCAAGTTATTGCCCTTATTCCGGATTTATGATGATAAACCTTTTGGAAGCCTACAAGATTTTGGGTTGTAAAATGATCGGGAAATTCTGACTGTGAGGCCTGCTATTGGAAAACACCTCACTAGTGAACAGTAGAAACAAGTGCTTCAGTTGTTAGAAGAATAATCCAACATTATTGCCAAGCATACTTACAACTTTGGTAAGATGAGAGGAGTAATATGCTTCATTTAAAACTGGCGATCACCTTCCTATTTGTGCAAAGCCCTATTGTAAGTCTAAAGTGGAAGAAGCACAGGTTACCAAAGAATTTCATCAGCTATTGAAGGCTGGAATATTAAAACCCTCCAATAGTCCTTGGGCTTCTTCATTGCTGTTGATTAAGAAGAAGGATGGTTCTCACTGAGTGGTTATGGATTACTGTAGACTGAACAATATTACTTGATGAGACAGTTATCCTTTACCTAAGATAGATGATTCCCTTAGGTTGTTGGATGGATCAACTTATTTTTAGCCATGGACTTAGCCAGTGGATACTGGCAAATCAAGTTATACCTTGCAGACTGAGCTAAGTGTGCCTCAATATCCAGTGAAGGTTTATTTGAACCAACTAAGATGCCTCAAGGATTAGCAACGCCACAGCTGCTTTTCAAAGGGTTATGGATGGTATGTTATGGGACTTAAAGCTTGTGTTCTGGTATTTCTTTATGATATTACTGTGTTTTCCAAATCCTTTACCAAACATTTTGGCCATCTAAAAAAGTTTTAGGCAAGTTTGAAGTTCTTTCTTAAAGCTCAAATCCTCTAAATGTTCATTCTTCCAGAATGAAATGGAGTTTTTAGGACTTCAAGTATCAGATAAAGGGATTTGACCCTTTCAGATAAAATTCATACTATTTATCAAATGCCTCCTCCTACCTCTCTGCGGGATATTCAAGTCTTTCTTGAAATGATTGGGTATTATCAGCAATCTATACCCAAATTTACTGTTATGGCTGAACCATTATTCCATCTTTTACAAAAAGGAGTGCCCTTTGAGTGGAGTTCAGCTCAGGAACAGTCATTCAATTCTCTGCAACTGCCTTGACTAAGGCACCTGTTTTAATTCATCCTCAATTTCATAAGCCTTTTCTATTAAATACTGATGCAAGCAGTGTCGTTATTGGGTCTTTCTTATCCCAGTGTTATGAGGAGCAGAAGGATCATCCCGTCAATTTTTATAGCAAAACTTTGTCTAAAGCTGAACAAAATTACAGTGCAACTGAGCAGGAGTGTTTGGCCGTAATTCTAGTAATTAAGAACTTCCATCCCTTCTTATATAGTAACCATTTTACTGTTATTACCGACCATTCTTCTTTAAGATGGTTGCAGAATATTAAGGATCCTGACGGGAGATTGGCTCGTTGAGCTTAAAGATTGCAAAATTACGATTTTTCCATTGTTCATCATTTGGGTGCTCAACATCAGAATGCTGATGGTCTGTCCCAACTGCCTATTCTAACTTTGAAAGTGGAGAAGGAAGAGCGCCTATATAATCTCATCGGGTAGCCTGAGTTGTGGGATTGAGAGTCTGAAGAAGGTCAAGCCTTTGTAAAATCCATTACCAAAGATACTATGGTTTGGGAAGGAGCTTTATATGAAAAGGTCAAATATAAGTGGTTACCCTTTTTACACCCAAACTCAAGATTTCATGCTGTCATGGAAGGACATGAGAAAGTAGGCCATAGTGGGTTGAAGAAAACTCAAGAATGGTTAAAACACCGATATTATTAAAATAACATGACTAAATTTATCTTAGAGACCCTTGACTCATGTCTTATCTGTAAAAGTCATGGAATTACCAACCCAGTTTATCAACATCAAGTTATTCCCCCAACTAAAGAGTTTGAAGTGGTAAGCGTTGATGTGGTAGGCCCTTTCCTTGGGTATTACATGGCCATCAGTATATTATTATGGTTGTCAACCATTTATCTAAATTGGTTGAGGCCATTTATATTGCCACCCCCTCAGCTAAAACTACAACACTATTCCTATACCAACACATCATCTCTCACCATGGGTGTCCCATGTCCTTACATCAGATAATTGGACTATATTTACCTCACAAATTTTACAGGAACTATTTAAATTATTCAACACTGCACATTGATTTGTTATTCCATAAAATCCTTACATGAATGGGGCCATAAAATGAGTCAATGGAACTCTAGTTTCGATTTTCAAGAAAGGTGGCTTATACTGATCCATCTCAATGGAAATTTTATTTTCCTAGTGCCTTATTTGCATATAAAATAAGCTATTATCAAATTACCAAGATGCCGCCTTTCATATGCCTATATGGGCGAGACCCCTCAGTCCCTTCTAGTGTTCAAGCCATATCTGAAGAAAGCATACCAGAAAACTCTGATTTAATTTTATAAAGTCTGGCGGATGAGATTACTTGTCTTCAAGCTCAATCCATGAAATTGATTATAGTAACCACTCAAAGTGAGACTCAAAGAACCAATTGACATAAACCCGCCTTACCTGAATATCAAATTGGAGATTATTTTATGTATTACCACTCTCAGCCTGGTGGGCAAATTGAGAAGTTAGGAACCAACTGGTCTAATCCTTATTGAGTTATATTTCAAAAATGACTAGAGTACTTGATTGTTCATGTTGATACCAGAATAGCGATAAATCATATCCGCCTTAGGTTTTTAAGAATTCACCCTCCTCCTCAATCAAATCTTGAGGGGGAAGTGACAGGATTTTGCCAAATTCACTTGTCTCCAGTTTTCTACTCCATCAATTCCTTCAGCTTCATTAGAAGGAGAGCTTAATTTATCTAAATCAATCAAGGTTAATAAGAACAATCTGCCTCATCCCAATCAATTGATTAAAGATTTGATCGCACAGCAATTAATTAGCTCTGATATATTACAAACCAGATCAAAACCTATTAATATTCCATCCTTTTGATAATAAAAATTAGATCGATTTATAACCAGTTTTTACTTTGATTTATTGCTTTTTTGGAGAATCCACATTAAGTAACTTCGAGAGAAAACCTGCCCCATAGAAAGTGTAATTCAAAACTTCCAGACCATAATTGTTGAGATCTCTGGATTTGTCAGGGAATTGTCCTGAGCCCTTATTATTGTTTGACTGGTGATTTCGTTCATATGTCCAATTTGGTGCCTTGAACGTTGCTGACAAGACCTTTAGATGTTCTACCATTTGGGAAATAATGTATTTGCTAGTAAGAATGGATGACATCATTTAGTGCAAGTCTCAGTGAGGATGCAATGCATTCTGCATTGCAATCCTTTCATCAAAGTTGGTTATCATATTAGTTGTACTGAGGATTTGTGCTTCCTCATAAAAATGATCAACAAATGCACCCACCGTTTCATCCTTATTAAACTGAAAAACCATGAATACTTGTTTCTGGGCTGACATCTTGTCTGGATTACCAAATTCTTTCAGATTTTCCTCCTTCGCCTCCATATAGCAATAGTTCTCCCCACAAAGTTAAGTAAATACTATATTTTGACATGAAGTATCAAGGCAATTTATGATGGTGACAGCTTTCTGCCAGTCACTATAGCCATACATTGTCATCTCAAATAAACGGAAGAAGGCAGGCGCATTATCCTGATGAAAAATGGGCAGCTTCTGAGTGCTCTTAAAATCTTCAATTATGATCAAATGCAGTATTTCTAATCAGAATTTGAGCGGACACTGGAGTTGCTTCAGGTGTAACTTCAGGAAGTGCCACAATGGCTGTGGGCATTACCCAAACAGATTGGGTTGTGCTGTCAGCACAACTTTATACTTCAATAGATGCCAACTCATCCTCAAAACCCGCCTCATGGTTCTCATTTCGTGAGCAAGTACATATAGAGTATTCAATGTCATTCAATTGTCTAAGGACTTTTTCCTCCCAAGACAAGTGTTTTTATCATTTTCCCAAAGTTGATGATTTTTATCAATTTCCACTTATAAAGTGGTTTTCGAGGTTATGATTTCCTTCTGCAATGTAGCTTCTCATTTTTGAATATTGAATAAATGTTCATATAGTTCTCAATTATCCTTTTTTCTATTTGAACATTTCGTCAACTAATTTGATGACTTTAAGCTTCCAGGAATCTAATTTGGATTGAGGTACTAATTCTAATGCATTCTTATTGATAATTCTCATCTCTGTACGAAGCTTGTCAATATCAGCTCTCATTTCCTCACTGAGTCTTTCAAATATTCTCTCCATATCTTTGATGTTATTCTTAATTTCCCATCTCCCTTTGATTAAATTGAGCTTGACCATGTGAGTTTCAGTATTGGCAGCAACTATTAGCACAGTTACCTCCTGAATTCAAATCAAATCAGCAATATTTGATTCAGCTTCAGAAGTGTTTGTCCACATCATGATTCTATCAGTAATTGAACCCAATTTGGTTGATAATCTCTTTGACTATCCCCATAGTTTGGTATTTAGCTTGGCCACCAGATTCTTAATTTGGGTGTTTGATTGCTGTTTACAATGTGATGTGGAGTCTAAGCAAGCGCAAATCTGATGAAAACTGACGTCTAGTTGTTGCGTTAACGCCTTCTTTTGTACACTGTTGTGTTGAGTGTACTTAATTAGATTGGCAATCACCGCCTGTTACCAAACTTAGATAGCTCTCATGTTTTGGGTAGTTGGCTGCACAGACTTGATAACATAATCGCCAATGTTACCAATGCTTTGCAAATATCCAGCTAAGGTTGAAGCGTTCATATTGAGGAAGTTTTTGAAGTGTCATATTCGCTCTTCCTGATTAGTTGTGTATTGTATTAATCCACAGCTTTGATCAAGAGTATCAGTTGGAAAAATTTGAAATCCTTTCATCAGGATATCACTATTATCAGGAAAATTTTCTCATCACTCTGAAGGTGGTTCATAGATTGTTACAGCATTCTCATTCACTCCAATTGTTGATAGATGGATATATTGGGGATCCACCAAGCATATCCGCCTCTAATTGGATGTTTCCTCTCTGGGATGCTGATGATCCTGCCTCCTCATTTCTTTGGTGCTCATATTAGTTAAGTAATTAGTGCTATTAATTTCATATACACTTGACTCAAACCCTGTAGTGAGCACCACATGTAAAAACCGTGGGGTTTTCACTGATGCATAGGTTTTCTTAACTACTAAATTTAGGAATAAATATGAACTTGCTAATTGTATAAAGAAAATTAGCTTAGTTGAGTTCAGATAATTTAAGTTTGTCAATAGTAACTCTCTTTCCACTTGGCATAACTTTCTGAGCAAAATTACATGAACTTATCCAACTTTTCTTTCTCGTTGCAAACACTTTTGCAACCCATTCAATTCAAGACTAAATCTAGTTTGATAATCTCATAGAGGGGATTAGTCTGCGCCCATGTCTGGGAGCAGTTGGGCAAGCAAGGCAAGAGGAGCAGGCGGAAGGCCCGTGGCCTCTAACGTTCGAAAACGCCCCGGAGAATCCGGCGGAATAGAAAAAAATCTAAAAAAACCGGTGGTCACAATTTCCCCGAAGATACTCGCGTGGCAAGCATGATGCAACCAGTACATCAATACGCCACATTCCCAGCCACTTTTGTCAGTGGAATTCGGAGTCCGTGTGTATCTGGACATCCAAAAAATGGCCCTATGGGAAAAATTTTGTGAAGATGTACACAAAATTTTCCCAACCGCGGTGTATGTTGCACCTCACTCCATGTCACGCGGTTGGCTGGACCTAGGTTTTGAAAGCAAAATAGCAGCAGATGAGGCTGCAGCGGTGCGCGTAGTGGTCAACCTCCCCAAAGGGCAATGGGTCATCAAAACTAAACGCACCAGATGGACAAAATCAAACCAAATTTTCCTCACATTTGACTTTTTGCCTACTACGGTAAAACGTGACATTTTGGAGCAACACCTGAAAGATGGTCTCACCATATATGGCGAAATACAATCTTTCGAAATGCAACGTTTCACGCTGATGCCACACCTGTGCACCGGCAAAGCCATCGCAGTTCTGACCCCAACTGAGGAGATCGCGAAGGACCTAACCCAGATCCTGCACTCCACCTTTATTGACATCGCAGGGCACACCACCCACCCATTCCGGATAACCGTGGACAGCGCGCCCCCCATTTGCACCCACTGTGACGTGTTCAGCCATAAGGCACATGCGTGCCCCATTAAAGAGGGCGTTACATTCCAAGAGCACCCCTCGGCGGCCATGGCCAGCGGAGAGGCGCACTACAAACCAACCGCAAGCACCAAAGAGGCTTTCCTGTGGGGAGCACAAGGCTGCTACCTATTGGTAAATCCCATCTCCCCGCAGGAGTGGAAGAAGGCCAAGCAGGCCCATAGGACTGCGGCCAAGGAAGCGGCCAAGGTCACCACCACCATCCCACACTCACAACGCCAGGAGGACATGGAGACCTTTGCGGCGGAAGCAACTCAGGAATCCATCACCCAATCAGATTGGGAGGCCCAAGCCGAATGGGCCACTCAATCTGAGGATCCGATGGGAGATTTGATCTCACCCAATCGCTGCACCCAAGCCCCAGTTGAAACCAACTTGGGACCTATCCCAACCAAAAAAAAAATTTTTTTGCCCCACTTGACGGTGCACCGAACTTATCCGCACCGCAAAAAAATTCGTCTGACGTCGGGAAAACAAAAAGTGAAGGCCAAAGCCAACGCGACTCTTTCTGCAAAAATTAACAAAAACCCCGATAGTGTTGCTGCTAATACCCGCGCTGCTGTGAAAGCCTGTGGGGACCTGGAAGAGGCTGGTGGGCCAGGGGGCCCACCCCCTCACACCTAAGATGCGATGGGGGAAACCTTCACTCTAGGGATGCTGAATATCACCGGACTCAAGGCCTCCCCATCCTGGGCTAGGAAACTGAGTTTTTTACAAAATAATTTACCCGTGGATATCCTGGCCATCCAGGAAACCCACTGTCCATGAGGTTCCAAGGATGCTTGGAAAACAATGCTCCTACCATCCCTATCCTTTTGGTCGAAGCACTTTGGTTGCTAGTTCAGAAAAACAATTTTTTCAAATTTACATCTTCAGAAACATTCCTAAATGACCGAGTGCTTGTTGTCACCTTCTCATGGGCCGATGTTGCACACACAATTGTCAACATTTATGCCCCAAACGGTGCACAAGAGCGTTGGGAATTTTTCTCGTTGGTCAAATCCCTCCCACTACCCTCCAATTCTTTCCTAATTGGCGACATGAACTGGTGGCTGCCCTCACCCCACGCCCCACAGGGTCACGTAGAACTATGCGTTCTAAAAGCCACCCTTGGGTTAATGGATGCGCTGCCATGACATGCCCCACTGCTCAAAAACATGACGCGTCCCCACATCCACAATGGCCAATTAAGGTCCATGACCCGCATTGACCTTATTCTAGCACCGGCGAAATTCCAACCCCACATCTCCCATTTCAAAACAATGAAAATGGAATTCTCCGACCACTGACTGGTCTCGATAACATACCACTTACCCGTCACAGTTGCAAAGGCCCCACATTGGTGCAAAATCCGCACCCCAGAGCTTGCGTTGCCAGGATTTTCCACATGGGTGGAAGAGGCAACTTTGGCAAAAACGTTTTTTGCACCGTTCTGCGCGGACCCCATTTCCACATGGGCAACTTTCAAAAAAGACACCATCCGCCACTATTGCCATCTCTCATCCAGATGCTCACGAGCCACATTGGCAGTTATATTGCGTGCACTGGCGGAATTGGCCCACTTGGAGTCCAACATTCCAGCCTCAGGATATAGCCCTGCATGGGGCCAGAAGTGGGCGGAGGCAGCAGCCCACCTCAACGCACTTGAAAGGCAACACAAACATCGGGTTTGTGTCCAATACAGGGCCACACGCATCACTAAAGGCGACAAGTGCACCGCATACTTCTTCAAAAATTTTTTGCACCATGCCAGAGTGTGGCCTGCACACAGGTGCGAAGATCAGATAATTCTATAGTGGACACACCGGCTGAAGTGGCAATCGAAATGCAAAGATATTACTCCAAGTTATACCGAGCTGAACCAATTCAGCTGGCCGAAATGGCAGAATTTCTCGACAGAGCTCATATCTGCACCATTTTCCAATACCTAGAAATAATGAATTTAATTACTCCAAACGAATTATGGACTACCATTCGCGGTGCGCCAAACCAAAAATGTCCAGGCCCAGATGGCATTCCATATGAGTTCTACAAAAAATTTTTAATACATATCCCCATTGCTGCTAGCCTCACTCAACCAAAGCCTGTTGGAAACGTGCCTCCTACCAGGAGGACATGAGGCTTTTACAGTCACACTCTTCAAGAAAGGGGATAGGCTAGACTTAGCCAACTGGCGCCCCATTTCTCTAACAAACACAGACACCAAAATTTTAACCAAAATCATGGCTAACCGTTTAGGGACTGTAGCATCTGCCACCATCTCCCCAGAACAATTCGGTTTCATCCCCAGAAGGTTGATTTAGGATAACGTGCACTCTGCGGCTAATGTGTGTCAGTCCACAGCCTCTGGGGCACTTGTATTCTTGGACCAACAAAAGGCCTATGATAGAGTAAACTGGGAAAACCTTAGGGCCTGCCTCCAACAATTCCGCCTACCTCCCCGCTTCATTAACTGGGTGATGCTGCTCACGGAATCTGCAACAATGGCTGTGCGCGGCCCAGGTTTCCTAACGGATGTAGTCCATCCTCAAAGGGGCCTGCGACAAGGGGACCCCCTGAGCCCACTCTTATACAACTTCAGCCTTGACCCACTACTGCAAAATGTGAATGCCCAACTCACTGGGGTCCATGTGCCAGGCCAAACCCCAGTCAAGATGATGGCATTTGCAGATGATTGCGTGGTGGGGGTGTCTAATAATAAAGATGCACGCGCGCTTGAAGCCCTCATCCAGGAATATTCCCGGGTAAGCAACGCGGCACTGAACGCCTCCAAAACTGAAGTCATCCTCCTTGGTCGGTTTCAGAACTGCTATGCCCCAGCAAGTAGTTCCCAACCCAGCCCAGCTGCTCGCCCAAGTCCACGCCTTACTAACTCAAAACACACCGCTCCACTGGTGCTCCCCTTTGTGCCGCGACCTACCATAGGACCGGTACGCCATCTGGGCGTGTGGTTTGAGGCAGGAGGATACGCGTCAGCAGTAATGGAGGGCCATATACTGGACAACGTGACGAAGCGAATCGCCTCTCTCAGAGCCCACCCTACTACCCTCACTGGCAGGGTTGTTCTTGCCAACTCTATGCTCCTATCCAAAGTCTGGTTTGGAGCCCACGCCATCCCCTTCTCCCCAAGCTTCTTCAAATCCCTGTATGCTTTGCTAAAAGGTTGGCTTTGGTCAGGCCGCCCTCCACCAGTACGGCTAGAGGTCATGTTTGGCCCTCATCATCATGGTGGCATGGGCCTACTTGACTTCAAAGCCCATGCCGCCAAGATCCTAGGCACCTGGATTGTGGCCATCACTGCTCCTACACTCCCATCCCAACACTGGTCCCGCGCGGCCCACTCCAACTTCTCCCGAGCCTTGGGCCTCAACAATATATCAAACCCCCACTCCCTGATGAAATACCTCGCATCACACACATCAGCCACAGGTCCTCACGGGACCAAAACCCACTACAAACGAATCCTACTCTCCATGCGAAGCGCAGAGGGAGAATTTGTATTAGTGGACATACAACCCAAAGAGGCCGCCCCTCTCCTCAGTTCACACAAGAGGTACAGGGGCTACCCATCCATGATGGCGTGATCCCCATTCGACCCCAAGTCCTATCCAGGGTGGACTACCTGGACATGGTGGACATCCCTTATTCCACTGAGACCCAAAAGACTATCTGGAAATACGCACACCATCCTCTGTTGCAGCCTCAAGTCCGTTCCCATGTGTGGCGCTGCCTGAGGCGGGTGTATCGTACAGCTGAGCGCTCTAATGCTTTACACTCATCCTGTGTCGTGTGTGGCCAGTATGGAACGCTGTTTCACCGCCTGGAGAAGTGCCTCACCTCTAAAGTAATATGGCGCGAAGTCCAACGTCTGCTAGGCCAGGATCAAACACATCCCTTCAGTCTGTCAAGAGATATGTTTGCTTCATCAATGGCCTCCCCCTCCCACCCTCCCTTCGTGCTCTGGTGGTTGCAATCGCCATGTGGACTATCCACACGATTGTCTTGGATGCCATCGCCGGATCCATCCCCACCCTCCCTGAAGCTGTCCACAGATTCCAGTCTCATTTGGTGGACCACTTTCAAGCGTGTATGTTTGGATATCTCCCACCACGTCGCCGGCAGCTGGTCTTCTCCTGGTTCCCAGTCTGTTTCATCAAATCAGACCCCTTCCTCCACACGTGCTCAATAGTGGCTACGCCCCCTACACACGTTCCCCCCTTCCCATAAGTGGCGTTCCCGCTGGCAACAAGAGATAGCATCGCTTCTCTGGGGTGCCTCACCTGGTACTGAGTTTTGTCTCGTCTGAGTCATATACGGATGTGTCCATCCCATGGTCGGCCTTCCCCACAATAAATTTTAAAATTAAAAAAAATTTACATGAACTTAGAAAACAAAATAAATTTGCCCATAGTAGTTTTTCTCCGATGTCCTTGCATTCTCCACTGGCTGCTCCAGCATGGGGCACAAGCGGCGAAACTCCCCCACCATTTTCCGTCCAACAGGAAAACGCGCTTGGACTGGTTCACTCAGTCATTCCAAACCTATGGGCTGATCCATTCTTCCTAAAGACCTAGACACCCACCTTTCATTATACCCAAGCAGTACCATGCTGCCCCTAGTGCTCCTCTGGAGCAACATGCACTATGGTCTAAGGGTCAAATATGGGATTCTATTCCCATACCATGACCAAGCCATTATCAAAATGGCACAGGTGGTGATGACACCTGCCAGCTTCATTGATTTCCGCCCCTACAAGGGGTATTTTGACCTCAGCTTCACCTGCAAAGCTGACGCTGCCACTGCAGCAACTGTGCCCCTGGTATTCCAGGGCACCCCTCTCCCCACAACTCAGACTCAGCTCCCAGAGAACACCACTTTGGTGGTCCAGTTTGCTGGACTGCCCACCCACCCCCCTGAAGTGCTCCACCAGGAGCTGATGGACAGTTTTGAAGCCTATGGCTCCAACCCCATCTTACAATTTGTGGTCCCAAATGGGGCCACACGACTTGCTGGGCCTCAGGCATATGCCACAATAAGCCCTGAATTTAATAAAATTGCGGTGGCAATTCTGCCATGCACCATTATTCCCTCAGCGCCCAACCATCCATTTTGGGCCTGTGTCAAGGGCGGGCAGATGATCTGTCCGTCATGTTTTGAGTTAGACCACTCGAAATGCAAGTGCCCCTTCTCAACCACATCAGGTGGATCAGAGGACTAGTCCACTGACCTCCAATCCGCTGCCCACTCTGAACGATTTCTGGCATGGGGCACAATCCTACCTCCTCCACCCCCAAAGCCTTTTGCTTCAGCTGCACCTGCAGCCACCAATCAGCCTCCTCCTCACCCCAATGCCATAAATAATTCCTCCAATCAAGCATTGGATTGGATCCCAGTTTAATCCCATGCTTCCTCAAATGAATCAAACAAACCTCAACCGTACACTGATTCCCCAATCCAATTCAACCAAAACTCATGAAAATTATTGGCTAAAATTGACGAATCAGGTAAGTTCATTGAAGAACCATCTCTGCAAATTGAGCGGTTTGTTAATGCAGAATGGGACGCCAAATACCCCCCTTGACTTTATACCCCACAGCCAAACACCAAATTGTTTTGCAGTGATCACCAGCTTGCATTCAAAGCAGCTGCAACGCCAGATTGTTGTCCCCTGCATAAAGCTGTTGCTAAATCAGTAGCGATAACAAAGGAGGAATTCCACCTCCTGTTATCCCCACAACCTTAACTCCAAAAAGCAAAATATTGGTGAACAAGTATTACAAAAATGCAAATGATGCTATCCAGAACGTGGCAACTATAGCACGGAATCCAAAAGCAAAAATAATCTGAACCAACATTGCCATGTTTGTTCAGCTCCCAGATTCCCAAATTAAAGCTGAAAAAGCTTTAACCAAATATCTCAGTGCCATATACCTAGCTGGCAATTTCCATGAAATTCCAATTATTAGAGATATTGAACCACATACTGCAGATGCTCCAACGCCATTAATGATGGCCGTGACACACACTCTACTATGGGAGGAAGAAGATGATGCCAAAGAGGCTGCCAAAGATGAGCCCCTGACCCCCCCTCCCCTTCTGCCATGGAGGGATAAGCAGTTTCCGCTGCCCACCTGGTTGGTCAGTTTTTGAAGCGTTTCACTCAATCCGCTCATTAAAGAGTTTTGTTTGAACCAAGTAGTTATGTTAGTTTATAGTATATTTTTATTTTTGGTAATGTCCGTCCCCTGGTTGGCTTGCCTTGAATAAATATGAGTTCAGATAAATGAGTAGATTTGGCCTTACTTTAGCAGATAATAATATAAGTGATTTCAGCCTCACTCTGTGAATCTATAAGAATTCAAGTGACTTTGGCCTCACTCTGGCGTTGACACTTAGACAAGGACCTTCTTCACAAGAAGCAGATAAACTACAAGATATAATAAATATAAAATATAGGTCTAAGGTGCTTTTATTACTAAAATGAAGGAATATTTATAGGCGTAAGTATGGGAGGAAATGTGTTAGCGGTAAATTGGTGTAATCACGATGGTCTTGGCACACCTAGCCAATGAAAAAGAGATATTAGTTCAATTTTGGTAAAGATTTCAGTTAAAATTCATGAGGAATAGCATACTTAAAACACCATTTGTATCAGCGCACATATCAGCTACCAAACCTAACTATTTCCCACGAGTATTTGCCCATTTTGCGCCGACTTACTCATCTCCACGTTGTCAGCAACAATCCCTGACAAAATTGTAACTATAGTTATTATCAGACACAATCCTCTGAGAATTATGATTAACCATTTGGTCAGTTATTATTGCTAGCTAAATGACATAATTAAATTGTTGTCCAAAGCTTAGTAAATAAGCTAAGTTAAAATATGTGAACATTAATTTAAATAAATTGAAGCTTTATTAATCCCAAGCTGGAATATGTGGTCATATAAATTTCTCACATAAGGACTTTTATCCCTTGCCTCAGATCGATGATGCATTGGATCAGTTAGGAGGAGCTTGCTACTTCTCAGTGATGGATCTGATATTAGGTTACTGGCAAATTGAGTTGCTTGCGGTGGAACAGGAGAAATGTGCCATAATCACATAAGGGGCTTTTCCAACTGACCCATATGCCTTAAGGGCTGTGTAACGCCCCAGCTACGTTCCAACGAGCCATGAACACTGTCCTTGGTGATCTGAAGCTATTGTGCATCCTTGTGTGCCTTGTCAATATCAATTTTTTCCCAACTCTTTTCTGAGCACCTTGATCATCTAGAAGAGGTATTCCGCCAGCTTGCTAAGGCAAACATCAAGATTAAGCCTCACAGATGCCTTTAAAGACAAGTTGGAATACTTGGGGTTTGTGGTAGACTCTAAGGGGCTTAAACCACAGCTGGCCAAGGTGGAGGCCATTTGAAAACTGACTACACCAAGCAGTAAGTGCGACATAAAGGTGTTTTTGGGAATGGTAGCTGCTACCGGTACTTCATTCCTAACTTCAGCTGTATTGGGGGGCCGCTATTCAAGTTTTTGAAAAAGGATTTCATGTTTGAATGGTTGGAACGCCGTTGATACTCTTTTGACATACTTTGGATGGCGTTGATCAGTGCGCTGGTACCATGCTATCTAAACTTCAATAAAGTGTTCATTGTTCATACAGATGCGTCCCTTTCCGCTGTTGGGGAAGTCCTTTCCCAAAAAGACAATGAGGGGAAGGAGCATCCCGTTGCATACTGAAGTCAAAGACTGAACTTCCATGAGCATAATTAAACTGTGATTGAGCTGAAGTGCATAGTAGCAATCTTTCATATAAGCAATTTAAGGAAACTTGCATGTGGTAAAGTTTAAAGTCATAATGAATCACACATTGTTATGCTGGTTACTGAACCTCAAGGAGTTATGAAGGGCGTCTAGCCTGATGGGCCCTCAAACTGCAGGCGTATGACTTTAAGATCCTCCACTGATTGGGAGCAAAACACCAAAACGCTGACTGATTATCTAGATTGCCAACCATTGCTAATATGGCGGATCTCAGTGATGTGATGTACAATAAGATGCTCAGCGGGAAATATGACAATGAACTGCCCCAAATTATAAATGCATTAAACAAGATGTGAATAATACCTTCTAACGGAATGGGCAGTTGTACAAGCGGATTGGCGATTCTATGGTGAACTTCCCGTGACCCTTGGCACAGCCTAGCATTATCATGAGCGCCCACAAGGCAGTCAGACATGGTGCATGAACTAGACGTTGGAATTATTGCACCCTTGGTATTACTGGGAAAGCATGAACTTTGACGTGCTTAAAACCATTTCCTGTTGCCATCAGTGCCAAGTGAAAAAGCTGTTCCTCCAGAAGATTTCATACTGGTTAGTGAAACCACATTTTTCTTAGCGTACAGTTCCCTTGATGTCGTTGGCCCTCTGCCAATGGATACTAACTGTCCAAGTACATTCTGGTTGCGATTGACCACTTGACCATGTGGGTTGAAGCATGGGCGATATGGGATTTGGGGGTGGTCACAGTGCCAAGTTTGTAATGAAACGTATTATTCAGTGACTTGTCTGCCCTCCATTCATTCTTACCAATAATGAAACAACTTCACCTCGCACATCCTTCCAAAGTTGAATGAGCTAATGGGAATTTCTGGGGTTCTGACAACCCCATACCACCTCAAGTCTAATGGGATGGTCAAATGGGTCAATGGGCACTGGTGAACATAATCCAGAAGATGGTAATGGATAGTCCTATTATTGTAGTTCCCTCCTATCCACCGCCTTTTTACTTATAACATTAGCTTCATTTCACTATGGGGAAGAGTCCCTTTCAATTACTATATGGATGACACCCTGCTCCTCCAGCACTGCTCTATGCTTGCATAGAAGACAACAGCTGAATGGATCCCCACCATTATTTGACTAACTTAGCAGACAAGTTTATCAAGTTTCTAAATAGAAGAGTACTCCTTCAGCCTGGCAAAGAAGATAAGAAATCAGGCCACCAATTGGGAATGACGTAGCGGGATAGTTCAGTTCAAAGATGGAGATTTAGTTCTATTCCATGACCAACACAGGTTTAATTGAAAGCACAAACTGACCAGTATCTAGATTGGTCTATTTGAAGTTATTGAGAAAACTGGTGTTGACGCCTACACTATCAAGGACCTTGTGAGTGGTCATATTAACAACTGAGTGTACATGAAGTTCCTTTGGGCGTATAAACAATAGGAGACTTATTGTCCAGTCAAGGGGGAGTAATGTTAAGATTCTGATATGACTGGACAATAAGCCCTGGATAGCTACGGCGGATTGGCCAGATTCCGTCAACCATGATTAGTAATTACAATTATTGAGCGCCTTGAGATTAGGCAATATTGGGTCAGAAAGGGTTATTAGATCGACTCCATATAAGACAATAAGGTGATGTTGACATTTGATGAACATTAAGATCATCTCAGACTAAGGCAATAGAGAATTAAAGAATACCATACTCTGTCAGAACTGATAGGAATACAGTGGAACTGAATAGTCTAAGCAAAGGGAGCGGTATTATCCAAAGTCACTGATATATAATTGAGATGGGGCGATTGAAAGGGAGGGTTTTTAAATAGAATTGAGAGTGAAAATCAGAAGAGATCTGTTTATATTAAAACAAATAAAGTATTGTTTTTGGAGCTAATTGCTTCTTAAAATTATTATATCTTTAATTTTTTCAGAGGACTGATGATCCTCACATCATCCATCTGTTGTTTGGTAGGTTTGACCTGTGTGAACCTTATAGCATATCCCAACGGTATCACCAAAGATTATAACAAACCATATGAATGCCTTGGTTTTTTACACCATCCAACTTCCTAAGCTTACCTAAGTTTAATTAACTTAAAACAGTGCACTATTCTTCTCTGGAGCTTATGGGATGCAACATGCATATGGTTTTGAAAGGCAGTAAGAATAGTCTCAGTCTCATTGGAAATTCGTTTTGGTGCGATTAATATGACTCAGTATTATTGCAATTAAGGTCATTTAAATGATTAATTGAAAATTTTCACTACTTTTATTCATTTGATATGAAATTAAACGATATAACTTCTTCTCATATCCTCTTGATCTGATGGATGATATCTGTAATCTCAGGTATTCCACTAATGTCAGGGTAAATCCTGACATTATCCCCACCAAGGCTGAAGCTACCTGTAGGTCCTTCTTCTTCCATTTCTTTAACAGCTTTCCTGCATTCTTTAAGTTCTTTGAAGGCTCCCAAGTGCTCTCTTCTGCAGGATATCCAGCCCACTTAACCAGGTATTGCATTTTATAATGATGTGTTTTTCTCCCATTAATGACCTCCACCTAATACTCAGGACAGGGACCTTTAATCAGTGGTGGTTCTAGCTCCTTGAATTTATGGCGTGATAGAAAACTTCCTTCTTTTATGCAAGAGGGAACGATAAATTGCATTGTAGCTTTTCCAACCTTCTGGCAATTCAATATGGTAAGCCACCTTTCATATAACCTCTGTGACTTTGTATGGCCCTGCGCACCAATGAGCAGGTTTCTGACATAATACATCCAAAGGAATATTGCGAACATCCAGGTAAACTTGGCTACCTACTTCCAACACCTTACCAGGCACACGCTTCTTATCTGAAAAGCCTTTATAAATATGTACTGCTCAGTTCAGATTTTGCAATCAAAGTGCATGAGCTTGATAGATGTTTAATAAAAATTACCCCCAGGGGGATGTCTGCTTCAACAGATGGCAACGGTTTCCAGTTCACATCATGCCCATAGTTAGCTTTGAATGGTGACATTCCAATTGAAGAATTATCTAGAGTGTTATAACATATTTGGGCCATAGGCAACAACTCAATCCAGTTATCCTGCTCCACATTAACATAGCATCTCAGATACTGCTCCAGCACCTGATTAACTCTCTCAGTCTGTCCATCAGTCTGTGGATGGTATGCAATGATAAACATCTTTTGATTTGAAGGTCTACAAGGAGCTTTTTCCAAAAGTTTGATGTGAATTGAGGCCCTGTTGAGTAATTGACTGGACCTAATTGTCATATATACGATAAGGACATAATAATGTTAACATGCTTAATCTATCATGAATCATATCATATATCAGTAATTATGGATCAGATATATCCTAAGCTTATGTGAATCAAAGGATCTGCGGACTAGCAATTTAACTTAATAAAATTTGACTATGATGAGATGGGCTCGAGGGCTTTGTTGGCTAGGTTGGACTTAACTTTAAGTTTTGACTTAATGACTCAGGCACATGGGCTTTGTTGGTCTATTTCAAAATAAGTTTTTAATGTCAGTCAAGTTTTTGATCAAATTAATTACTAATTAGTGGTATGAATCACGTAGGTATGTGCTGCCAATTGCTTGTGAAAGAAAATCAGTTCAGCCATTTGCAAATGCATCTGAAACGCCATCTTGAGAATATTGATATTATTTACACTGACCCTGAGTCTGTTCAAGATGCCCTGAGTCAAAGTGTTTGTAGACCCTCAAACAAAAATTTTACATGTTCCTCTGGCTAAGTGCCATTGAAAAT